>JABFPK010001308.1:0-12069 GCA_022817445.1 Habroteleia sp. ZL-2020
ATATTGTTCCTCTTAATTAATTATTTAATTAATTTTCTCTCACGCGTTATCTAATCGACCTAATGAAATTAACCCTCATTAAATTAAATAAATATTAAAAATATCTAGTTTTATTAATAACCTTACAGTTATTTAATATTATTCAAGAAAAATAAAAAAAAAAATAATAATAATTCGTACTTGTTCAAGATTCTCCTCCTCGTTTGGAACTTCTTCTTGACATTTCTCCACGTCAATGTTTCTCTTTTTCTCCGTTTCGAGCGGCGTCATTTCTTCGGTTGTTTTCTGTCGTTGTAGATATCGCCAGGGTTTGATTTTCGATTTTTTTTTTCCATAACTGGCTATTGAGGTAGGACTTTTGTTTTCCTCTTCTTTGCCATACTCCTGCTCAACTTCGCAATCGTTTTCGGAGTCTAATATGCTCGGTAGAGAGTTTGCTTTCATCCGGTAATTGCTCGTGCTGGTCACCATATGAAGATAATGTGGTCGGGATTTTAATTGGTTGTTGCAAGAACCCACTCTCTGACGCGACGATAAAATTGGGGAAACACTAGTCTGCGATGGATCTGCCTCGAACGTTGATACATAGTCCGATTTTCGGCATTTTATAAAATAGGATTTTAGACCTGCAATTATTGAGTAATAATTAATAATATTCGTTTAAGTGTAAATTAATTAAAATTTTGTAATGAAAATTAAGAAATTAGGAAAATTACATAATCTAAATTGTGATCTGAAAAATATTCTAGAAAAACACAAAGAAATCAAATTAATTATTAAATTAATAATAAACTTTATAAATGAATTCAAAACTGAAGTGAAAAAGTGGCGAAATAACAATTTACATTAAATTAGTTTCATTTTTATGTTTATCCATATAAACATGAACAAATATGTGCGCAAATGCATATATGGCACATATATGTAGCTATAAATGGGAATCCACAAACATATATGTCCCATATATATTAAGTAAATCCATACATGTGCAATATATATGCTAAAAATGGAGCCATATAGGTGCCATATATGTAGTTATAAATGGAAATCCACAAACATATATGTATTAACTCACATATATCTGTCATATATATTCCACATATGGGTCATGTATGTTCCATATATAGGTCATATATATTCCTTATATAGGTCATATATGTTCCATATGTAGGCCATATATGTTCCATATATAGGCCATATATGTTCTATATATAGGCCATATATGTTCCTTATATAGGTCATATATGTTTCATATGTAGGCCATATATGTTCTATATATAGGTCATATATGTTCTATATATAAGCCATATATTTTCCATATATAGACCATATATGTTTTATATATAAGCTATGTTTCATATATAGGTCATATATGCTCCATATATAGGGTATATATGTATTTATAAATAGGAAATCACAAACATATATGCAATATATGCGCTGTATCTGTTGCCATATATGTAAAAATAAATAGAACTCCACAAGCATATATATCCCATAAATGTATTAGCTCACATATATATGTGCCGTATATGCCTATATAAATGTTTACATGGCTAATTTAATCATTCCTTTTTCTCTACAATTTTTTAATAAACACCTTATTACAGTCATACTTCTCATCAAACAATCATTTTGTCAATTATCAATTATAAATATAAAATAATAGATAAGAATAAATTATTAGCTAAATATTCTTCTTGTGTCCCGGCTAGTTTTAAAAAAATAATATTAAATACACGTTTTGTTGATATAAAAATCAGTGATTATTATATCTTAAATATGTACGGCTGAGATAAGAGAACTGATTAGTAATAATCAATTTTAGTTTCTTATACATATACGCATACACACGTGTTACAATTCTATATTATTTCTTATTTCTCTTTTATTACTGCTTATGAATTTCATACAAATTATCTTTTTTAATATTTTTTATTGTATCAAGCTTAATTGCCGAAATTACCATTGACTGGATCGCCCTCTTCAGTTAAATACTCTTCGTTAAGAAAGCTGAGAGTTTTTTCGCTAAGGTGTACTCTGCCAGGCTTTCCAGTGCTTTCTAATTTATTGGCTAAAGTGACGTCGTTCGACCAGACGTCAAATTTAAATCTCTTTGTTCCTACGATTCCGCATAATACAGTGCCTGTATGAACTCCGACCCTCATGTTAACACCTTCTCGTCGTTCTATGTCGAATTGTTTTATAGCTTCTATCATGGCTGTAAACAAAAACAATTTGTAGTCAATAATTCTGGATATTATTATCGTTGATATTAAAAATGTATAATTAACAGTACGATAACTTTTTTTAATTATTAATTATTGATTAATAATTAAATTAATTATTTTGATGAAAATAACATTTTAAATTCTTTATTTCAGATCAAACGACATTAACTTTTATTGATTAGTAAATGGAAATTAATTAAGATAATAAGTTGTTTGAAATGTAAACACTTTAATATATAAGACGCTTTATTTGCATTTGGATTGAATTTGAAAAAAATTTTCAAATCACCCAAAAAATGAAAAATTTCAAAATTCAGAAACTATAATTTTGCTAATACTATTCATCCAATTTTTATCTAATAAAGCGTTTTTTGAAGAGATTTGAATTCTGCATTAGAATAATATAGCTTCTTATATGTTTAGGTGTGATTTTGAAAAAATTTCAATTTTTTATTTCTGAAAACCGACATAAAATTGAAAATTTTTGTAGGATGGGACCTTCTTAATTTTGGGGGACTAAAAAATTAATGTTTCGGATCTCGTTAAATTCAATCTAAATAGAAAGAAGATAGAAAATGATGTTTGAAGTCCAAAATGGAGAAAAAATTTTTTCACCAATTTCAGGTACCCGGATTTTAGGTTTTTTGAACACAAACTGAGCAAAATGATGAAAAATTTGTTTTTCCAACTGATAACTGCAATCGTATTTTGGGTTCATAAATTATTTTCTGAGCATCCCTCCACTTCATCTGGACATTGACAAAATATTCCAAATTGTCCAAAAAATGCTATCGAAAAATGAGAAATTTTAAAATAAAAATTGTATATATAAATTTACAAATAAAAAATATACACGAAAATATATATAAACATAGTTTGGTTGCGATTTTGACATTCAGAACTTTAGAGAATTTACAATTTGAGCTGAGCGCAACCAGCTAAACTCGCGTTCGCAACGGAATAGCGTTGACAAAAGAGAAACTTCTCCTACCAAAATGAGCGGGAAAAGGAGACACTTCTACCGTACACGCAATAAAACTTTATTTTAATATTTTCATACGATTATCTATATTATTCATCCTACAAACATTTTTATTTTTTCCTTTATATTTTTCTCACCTTAAAATTTAATTTTAAAATTTCATTTATCTATTAAATCATTTAACAATTTCAAATTATACACATTCCATTCATCCTACGGTATTTAATTTTTAAACATTTGCTGAACCAATATGACCCCTAAAAATCAAGCCTACCTAAACCCATTTCCACGCAACATTTCGCATGGTCAGTTCTGGGTTCTGGGCAGCCGCTCACGCAATAGTAGCAATCTCCAAGCGTGGATATCTTTTCACAGCCGTGATGCTCGCAAAGGTCGTCGAATCTCTCGAACAAGTCGTTTAAAATGCCAACCAGCTGTTCCGCGGTCTTGTTCGAGCTCATCTTCGTAAAGCCTACAATGTCCGCGAAGAGGATGCTGACGTCGTCCATGGAGTGCATATTGAACGGTCTGAACAGCGACCGGATGTCCGTGTTGTTGGACGGAATCGAACCCTTCTTAAGAGAGTCCTCTCGTTCCCTCTCCCTTTCGCTCTCCTCCATCAACCAGTCGGCAACTTTTGGCGGCATTACCGAATGGATCATCTTTTCCTTCAGCTGCTTCTCCATTTCCAACTGCTTGCGCACCAACAACGACTGACCGACCTTTATAATAACATCTTTTATTAAAATTTGTACATATAGAAGTTGCCAATGAGGAACGATGAAAATGATTGGGTGGTGGTCATTTTATCGAAAAATCTTTTGTTTAATCATTTATTTAATTAGTTTATAACACTACGTTTCCGCTGGAGCGCAGAAGCGCTCTCAAAATAGGAAACCATTGCTTCTACCGCTAAGAACATCAAAAATCTTAGTGTTTAAGACAGCAGCGCCATCACCTAGCGTAGCAGCTGATCAAAACTTCTTTCCCTGTACAAATACAATGCTTTACAGACTAACCTTCATGAAAGTGCCTCGCATCCTGACGAAGGTCATGATCAAGATGTGAACCCCGATGACGTGAATACAGGCTTGCATGAGCACCCGGACCGTCAGCGTGGTCGACGAGTCGACACTTTGCGCGACATCTACCAGCCCAACGGTAATGTTTTCGTTAACGAGTGCCGGGTAGAAGTCGCTGCTGTTGGGATCGTAGTAGAAAGCGTTAAGGAACTCGAAGATGACGGAGTAAAGAGCGCAGATCACCACGCAGACGTACAGCGGCATCGGCACCATTGTGTAGACGAGCAGCAGGATCTCGGCGCAGAGGGCGAAGTGACCGACGAGGGTCATGCCGCCGGTGTTGGGCGGGATTAGCACCAGCGTGATCAACGACAGCAGGCACAGCATCAGCGCCACCAAGACCGAGGTTGCCAAAACACACGACTTGTAGTACTCGGTGTGCGTCAGGTAGAGAATCGCTGCGGACATTATGCCCACCGTGCTGAAGATTAGGGCGATCGCCGACCAGGAGTTGTTCTCGTTTTGAATTCCAATCACGATGAAGTACGCCAGCCAAGAGATTGAGAGGAATAGGACGTACATTAGGGCGTATCTGGAATTGGTCATAAATTTGTTTAATTGATAATAATTTATGGGGAGATAGATTGTTTATAGTTTTGAATTATGGTTGAGTCTAATCTTAGACAAGCTGGTATTGTTTTTATTGTAATTGTTGTATATGTACACCAAATGCTTTAGTGTATTGGGGAACGTCCGATGGGTGAGCGTGGAGTCATGGGTTCGATTCTCGATTGGGGGAGCGTTTTTTCGCCACCCAAACGAGCGAGAGGGAGGTGGGGATGATGGTTTTTCAATGATTGGGTTTTTTAAAATTTGAACAATTTTATATTGCGCATTTCAAGGTGGATGTTCTCAAAAAAGTTTTCCCCACCACAAGCTTCAGTTTGGGAAAATACAAGATGTTAAACTCTCTCTATAATTGAATTTGAAGTCCGTAAATTAAAAAAAATGGAAAGAAATGTTGCTATTGCATTGTTCGTTACTTGAACTTGAAGAGAAAATATTTATTGTTAATTTACAAGTCAAAAAAAAAGAAAAAAAATGTTATTATTGCATTGTTCGTTATAATTTACAAGTCAAAGAAAAAAAATTTTTTACTATTGTATTATTCTTTATTTGAAACGGATGTAAATGAAGTTCCAAACATTTTTTTCTTAAAAATATTTTTTAATTGTTAATTTTATTCAATTCAATTTATTTAATAATAATATATATTTAAATTTTATAATATGCATAAACTAAAACACAAAGTTTAGATATATTTCATTATATCACATGCAATTTTACCTTGAACTAATTGATCAGTTATATATTTTGTTGAGAAAAAAACAATTAGTTCATCAAAATGTTCATTAAAAAAACTTCATGCACATCATGCGGGATTATTCTTATCCTAAATTATAAAATATGTATTTCAGGAAAGTACAAGGTTTCTTAATGAACATTTTTTCAAATTTATAATAATTGTTTAATAAGCTATGTTATTAACATTTATATAATCATAATTATAATTATTACTGAAATATAATATTTATTAATTAATTAATTAGAATTTCTATAGTAATGATGCATTTATGTTATAATGTTAAACAAATTTAAATATGAGATAAATAAATGCACAATAAATTCTATTACATATTACACATAATTAATTTTTTGTTCGTGCTTTTGTACGTTAAGTTAACCAAATATTATTTAAATAATAACCAAATTAAGGAAAATTCTTTCATTAGATAGACTAGTTTTCTAATAATATATCAAAATAATCTTCTTTCAACGACGTTGCGTAATTTACTGTTTTTCTACAATTTTTTTAAAACAAATTTATTTTTGATTGTAACTTGAAAGAAAAGCTTTTTAAATAGGTCCCTTTTTTATTCAATATGACGACACGCTGTATGAATATTTTCAATTAATTGCTTTAGTATCTCATAATCAATCAATTAATTATTTATATAATTAAATATTAATACATTTCAAACTGTAATCAAATAGTTGAGGAAATAAATTAAATTGCTTCATATCGAGTTCTTCTGATAATTGCAACAGTTTATATTATGACGTATGAACTTTTAATAATTGTTTCTAAGTAGTAGCATATTACTATTTTTTCAAATTCGTTTTTTTTAAGTTAAAGAGTGGGAATAAACATTTCAAGAATTACAGACCTATATCCATCTTGAGAAATTTTTCAACGACAAATTTTTTTTTTTTAAATAATTGTTAATGATTTGTTGATAAAATGAATAATTAAATAAATAAAATAAATAAAAAAATAAATAAAAATTAATAAATAAAATTAATAAATTTAATAAAATAAATATATATACATTTTAATTATATATATATATATATATATGCAAATCAAATTAATTAAAAAACATATTATAATTAATATAATGACCGTAATACACTACGATTATATACTAAGAGGTATTAAAGTCTCTATTGGTTATTTGATACGAGCGATTTTATCTTGAAAGAAAATTAAATTCGATTGTCAATTAATACCCGCGTTAATACAATTATTATTGAACATTTCAATTATGAACAGAACACAACGAGATCTTTATCTGTCTCTACACTTTTCTAGTCTTTATACTTATTTCTATTACTGTTTATCTATTTAATTCCAAGAATATTATTATCACAAATCAAACATTCCACGATGGTATAAATTACTAAAGAATTTGTTGAAAAACAAAATTTTAGCAACAATGGCAATAGCGTTGAAACTTTAACATTATCGATCAATTTTTTATTGACATCAACAAGCAAAACTCATTTCTTCAACAACCTTAATTTAAAATCAATATTTCATTATTTAATTAACCGTGCAAAAAATTATATATGAGGCATATATGGCAACATATATATATGTGTGGATTTTATATACAGAAACATATATATGTGTGGATTTCATATATGTACATGAATTTCATATATGGCTACATATATGGCAATATATATGTCTGTGGATTTCAAAGATGGCACATATCTGGCACATATATGTTCATATTTACATGAGTAAGTTTGTCTGTAAACCATGCGCGCAATTATTAATTGTAGCAGTCGAAACGTGTTTTGTACTGACCTAAATCTTAATCTAATTTGCGGAAAGGCACTTCTTTTGAATTGCTCTTCCAAAATTTCAGAATCGAACTTAGGATTCCACCAAGATCTGCGTGCAGCTCGTTCAAAAGGCACGGGCAAACCTATTCCGCAACAACCCAAGCCTTGACTGCTGTGAGCCAAGTACGTTTGTATATAAGGCGCCAAAGATATGTGGATTTCGTCTCCATTTTCTCCATCTTCCTTCGCTGGTGTAAAGCTAACCGACGAACTGCGCTTCCGACTCGATGGTGGAGTCATTTTTATCGTTTAAACTGCAAATATTGAACACATATTCCTTTTTAATAAACGTGACATACATCGCTACTTTTCAAGTAAAAAGAAATATTTTAATGATGACCATTTGAATTTTTCTATATTTTTATTTTAATATTGCTTTGGTTAAATAAAAAGTAATAGCATTACAATGTAAAATGTTAAATAAAAATATCTTCTATTTGGTTACAAAATTATTTTGTTTCGTGACGAAATACTCGGATCAAATGTCTTTTGTCAGTCCGTCTACTTTTCATCGCATTAAAAACTTTAACAAAAATATGCACAAAATTGACTTTTTATCAAGGTTTATGTTTCAATGATGCAAGTAATTGTTTTGCGATGAAAAGAAATTTTAATAAGGTAAAAAGTAAATATACAAGTTAAGATAAGAAAAAGTTGATCAAATATATTTTGGAGTGTAGATGAAATAAATAATGTAATGGAAAATAAAGTTATGCGATGCAATGGTTATAAATTAATGAGTCTGTTGAAAGTTAAACAATTAAATTTATTAGGAAAAGTTTGTTGTTTTCTATTATGTTTTTTCAATATTATTTTATTAGAAGTTATTTTTAAGACTAGTAAAATTTATGCTCCAATATTAATTTTGATATATTTAATGGTATAATAAACATTTTGGATAATTAATTATTGTTTTAATAGATAATTCATTTATTAAATTGATGTTTAATATACTCAAAGAGATAACACAAATTTAGATTTAGAACTCAATTAAAACAAATTATTATTTGTATACGAAATGTGCAATAAATTTGTGTTTATAAAATCATAAATATTATTTAGTGCTTCTGTTTGTATTTAGATAGAAACTTTACTTGATAAATTTATCAGAGAAAGAAGTAAGAGTAAGAGCATTTACTGCTCTTCGTACTTATAACTAATTACATTAATTTAACATTATACATTCAATTATTTAAGTTTTTTCAATATCAAAGTAATTTAACTACAAAATTACTCTAATTATAAAGGAATTATTTTATTGGAATGATTAATTTAATTCATATATACTTCCCTCATTAAAATAAATTTATATAAAGTAATTGTCTAAATTATATAATAATGATAATAGGAAAATACATGACAAGTAAAAAATCTTATAAATTAGTAAAAGACTGAGTAATTGGTATTAAGAGTAATTGTGTGTTCAGAAAAGGAAATTTAACAAAAATCTATATATACTAATGCAAAAATTTATATATGTGACATATATGGCTCATATATAGAACCATATATAGAAACATATATGGAATCATATATGGAATCATATATAGAAACATATATAGAAACATATATAGAAACATATATGGAAACATATATGACGCATATATGGCGAATATATGGCAACATATATGGCACATATATGAAAACATATATGACGCATATATAAAAACATATATGACGCATATATAAAAACATATATGTGCCATATATGTGATATATATGACCGCATATATGTTACCTTATATGAGCCATATATGTGCTATATATAGCCGCATATATGTTGTCATATATGTGCCTTATAAATTTTTACATAAGTATATATAAATTTCAATGCATGAATTATCTTTTATGAATCCCTTCAAGTGTCAAAAGAGAAAACTAACTTGTTTATCTGGATTTAAAAATGATAAAAATACATGTTGTTTCTAAACTATTTCAAAAATAGTTCTTAAAAAAGTTATGTTTACTTACATATTGTTCAAGATATTCATGAAATATAAAATATAAATTAAAAATCATATTTACTTAAATCGTTATTTTGTTTAATTAATTGTTTAATTGATTGTTAATAACACTCGAGAATAATTAATTGGAAGCAAATATTTGAAAACGATTAATAAACTTAAAAATGTGTAAAGTCACTGAAATATTTTAATACAAATAATTTAAGTTGGCTGCGGATTTCCAATTTTCAGCACTAGTTCGAAATGAAATATTTTTATGTTTATTATTTCAAAAAACGTAAAGAATTTCAAAGAAAAATTTAATTTATTTAAAAAGCTATTATGAAATTAATTTTAAGAATGCAATATGTTAAAATTCTCTCCGTAACCTCAAAAGAAAAATATTATTTCGCCCTGCAAATGAATATATAAAAATCTTATTAAGACAATTTTAATATATATTAATATAAAAGATATAAAAAATAAATAACATTCCGAACTTCTACTATTTCATAAAATTTACAGCAAATTATATTTCTTGATAACATCCGTAAACGAGGTTATATATACAATTCTAAACAAATACAAAGTAATTCCATTTAAAAATGTAATTTGAGAAACTCTACTTTAATTAAATCCCGTGATTATTACTCAAATCGAGCATTACTACAATAAAAACGATTAACGAAAGAATGCGAATTGATCTTAAATTAGCACTTAATTACTTTTACAATTATTACACAAATGAATTAAACCTTAATTGCAAACGTGAAACAAAAACGATGGCACGATATTTAAAGAACATCGGAACGTTTGACACTGTCACTGTCAAATTCGACTATTTCAAATCGCTTTCTTTAAATATTTAAATGTGTTACAAAAAACGCGAGAGGTTTTTAGCACGGTGGCAGGGTTCAGGTCGTAAAATCGACGGTCCAAATTTGAATAGAAAGTGGACTTTGCGGCAGGAAAACCAAAGGCCGACCCGACGTCGACGCTCAACGTTCGGTTTTTTCTTCGCTTTTTTCGTGGAATCGCGCGACTCACCACTGTCAAGGCCGAAGTCGAGTCGCGATTCGCGGAATCATTCTCGTCGGCGCCTCAGCCCCCGAAGTGCTCGCACCATCAGCTGGTCCTCGGGGTCGCCATTGTCACTGCGAGCAGCTGAACTTTTGCATCGGCTGGGATTTTCGTGCGCGCCAGACCACTCGCGACGTCGACGTGGAGCGAGCTGCGCGCGTAACGCTGCACCAAGCGCGCGCTGGCTGGTCAAATTGTTGATTCTTCACTCGTAACCGCTTGTTTGCACTTCATGACGGCGATTGCCATCGCGCGACTGCTACGACGGCGACATGTTTGGCGACGGCTGACTCGTGCGCGCGCGAGTGTGTGCGTGCACGTGCGCTCGGTCACCGGCGACTGCCGTTTCGACGCTGTCATTCGATGGCGGGAATTGCGTGCTTTGAATTCGATTTGTCGTGTTTCGAGTGCGTTTGACGAAATCGAAAAATTAGGAGACGCTTTTCATGCGTTAAAATATGGGGTGGGGGATAAGTTTTTGGAAATGTAGGGAAAATTTTTATGAAAAACTTTGGAAATGTGTGCTGATTTCGTAATATTTATGGGATACGTATTTTATGATGTATTATAATGTGATTAGAGTATTATTTGAAGTGAATGTTAAAATATTGTTAGATATTTGAAAGATAAGTGTATTGTGTACGTTTTCATTTATTTTCCAATGTATTTAAATAAGTTATTTCCCTTTAATTTTTTAAATTAAAAGATAGATTGCGATATTTTATATCGCTGTTATTTTTTGTTCAATTTGCTTGTGTTATAGATTATTTTTTAATTCAAAATGATTAATTTTTATGGTTAATAATTGCATATCAGTTTAATTTTTCAAAAAATATTCGAGTTCGATTTTTAATATTAAGAAATAAGTCTAATTAATTTTTTTTTTGAATTTATCTTACAATGTCTGTTATGACTAGCGCAGTGTTGGCGGAAAATTTATCGTAATTTAATAGAGCGTTATTGCAGTCACGCAATTTGATTTAAGATATATAATAATCGATTTTTTTCAGTGAAATTTAATGTGTAATTAATTTTATTGATCAAAAGCTTTTTACTTAATCGAATCTATTCTATAAGCGGTGAATATTACTATAATATTTTAGTAATTTTTTAAGTATTTATGCAACTTTATTGCAATCTTGAATATTATAAATGAATATCACTGTAACATTGTAGTAACATCGAATGTTTGGAATTATTAATACTTTCTGTAAAATAATCATATTAAATAAACGAAATAAAAAATTTAATTCTTAAAGATATATAATACCCAAAGAAAAATTGTATATGAGGGGCATATATGTCACATATATATATGCCACATATATTGCACATATATATATGCCACATATATTGCACATATATAATATATGTGCAATCAGAGTTGGGCAAGCTAAGTACATTTTTGCTCAATTACTCAAGTACTTAATAATTTTGCACCTAATTACTCAAGTACTTAGGTATTTTGGATCTAATTACTCAAGTACTTCAGTATTTTAGACCTAATTACTCAAATACTTAATTACTTGAGTAATTAGATGCAAAGTACTTAAGTACTTGAGTAATTAGGTGCCAAGTACTTAAGTACTTGAGTAATTAGACCCAAAGTACTTAAGTAC
>JABFPK010001310.1:0-12056 GCA_022817445.1 Habroteleia sp. ZL-2020
CTATCGTATCCTGCTTTTGCCGAACCTTATCGCTGAATATCTGATTCGTTAAACTTCGACGAATCTTTTTACAATGCAAGGGTCAAATTTTTGCTGCTTTATTTCGATGCATCATCAAACAGTTTTCTACTCACTTGATTGAACAGGTATATCTAATTATTTTTTTGTTTTTTGTCCGTTATTCGTTATTGCACAAGGTCATGTTTATTATTATTATAACATGCATCTTATACCAGGCATTGGTAGAGAGATAGCTGCCGTAAAATCTACAAATACGTACGCCGAGGAAAATTGTTTCAGTTAGATTAGCAGTTAGAAGTAGTTCGATATAAGTAGTATAGTTATTTTGATAATAACATTCTGTTTGTTCAATTGGGTGAATTTCCATGAACTTCAATTTAACAGAGAAAATCAGTTATTATTACCGTTAGCAATAATAACAATTTTAATAAATTTTTATGAGATGTTACAGTTTAATAAATCATTAATTTTTGCTATAAAAATGAATTATACCATTTTTGGTCTTAGTTTATTGAAGAGAACTTAATTTAATTAAAATGATATTTAAATAAGAAATGAGGAAAATAAATATGTTTGGTAAAGTAATAAAAATATGAATATTTGAAAAATACATATAAATATAATATTATTGTTATCACACACTTACTTTTTCTAGAAGTGTATACTGATTATTCATTTCATTTATTACTATAAATTTATACATTATGATTAATCGTATATTATTTATTTATAGTAACTTGAACTACTTCATAGAAAATTATGAATTTATCTTTCGAAATTTAGTATGATCCAATTTAGTATGCATACGTATCAATTTAGCATGTTTATAATATATGATCATAACAATTTATTAATATGGTATACGTTTAATATGGTATACGTTTAAATTTTAGTTCCACTTCCAGCATTCTTACAATAGTATGCAAATGCTATTTATTTGTTCGGCTATACATATTTTTTTTTATCAAAGCAAAAGCATCGTTTAATATGGATATTCACATTCAACCAATACATTTATATCTCTATAATATAAAATTCTGAATTATCCGAAGTTGGTAGTCCAATTTATATAGAGATTGTTTATTAATACGCAAGATTAATATAATGAACGTATTTACTGTCAATAAAATCGTTGTAAATGGCGCCATAGAAGTCATTACCTCTTCGTTCCCAGAATCGATATCGTATTATCAATACGAATACTTTAGATAAGCCGCCTCCGTGTAACACGACCGTTGTGATTGGATCGGTATTATCGTTGTCTTTTCAATCGTCAATCGACATTTCTGTCAATTCTTGTATACCGATAAAAAGAATGGTTTTATATCAGTAGATTCAAAGAAGTATTTATTCTTACAATTGTTATGATAATAATTATTCGCCCTATGACGCAGATTTTATCGCAGTTATATAACAGGAAATAGAATATTGAATTGCGTAATTGAAAGTTTACGCTTTTCAATTGAAAGTAAAAATCTGCGAATAAATGTGGCGATAAACTGAGGAAAAAGTTTGTTAAAAATTTAGCATACTGTATTGGAAAACAATTGCGCCTAATTCCATTTTAAATTAATATTATAAAGTATGATAAAAATCTACTACATTTTATGATAAATAATTGATCGTCACATTGCTTATGATAGCTTTACAATACAATATAGTAAATTTTTAAAGAACTTTTTCGTCGATATATAAATTTTATTTAATAATAAATTCAAACAAAGAAGTTATTCTATAAAAAATAGAGTAATATATATACACAAAGGTACAGTTGAACGATTTGTAGTAAATATAAATAATATGAGTTAACACTAAATTATAATCACTGATAGTGCAGAAGCGTTATGATAAGAATATTTAATTAATTATTACTTTTTAGCGTAATTATATAGGATATTCATTGTTCAATGAAAAAGCACATGTAATTTTTGATTAAGATGTTTCCACAAATTGGAAACAACCAATCTAATAAAAAATATCTGCTGAAACAATAATTGTTTTGTTTCTTTGAGTACGTTCGAGCACTGCACATATCTTTTTTCTTTTCAATTAGTCACTTCTGACTCGTCCCATTTTATGGCCTGGGAGGCATTATTTTTCAGCCTATCTTCGTATTTAAATTATCTGTTAAATAAAGTCCAACACGGGGCCTTCAACAATGGGGTTCTGGTTACCCGCGTACTTTACGATAATCATAAACATTCTCTTTGGTCCGAATAATCGTCGAGGTGGTTACGGGCCGAATAAGAGGCGGTCTTGGTATTTTTCCCGAGGGTATCCAAAGCCACTTTTGGTTCTTGATGTCTGCACTGATCTAAAACGCAGCGACATCACCTCAGCAGCTTGTTTTTTAGGTCAATGTATTCATTGGCTCTCGCGACCCCTTGACGAGCACAGTTCGTGCGTGTTCTTAGCGACAAGCAAAAACCGACATCGGTTGGACATAAGCCCCATAAAATCAGAAGGTCCGATGTGCAGTTCTTCATGCATAGAAATCGATAAGATGATTCGACGAATGCTGCAGAACACCTGCACCCTATGCCTGCGCTTCTCCATTATTTTTTCATATTTTTTGCTAGTGCCTCGAAGTCTATACTTTTTAGCCGAGGAAATATTTTAATGTATAACTCAACACAAGTATGTTAGCATTAAAAACTTAATTAATAATTAATCAATCAATGTTTATTTATAGGAAACCAATTATATTCTTTGGTTTAATTTTTAAGAATTTATAAATGAATTTATGGAAGAAATTAAAATACTTTTTTTATGTAGAATTCGGTGATAAAGAATATCATAATATATAACAATGATTTTGAAATTATTAAAAATCAAACTTTAAAAAATGGATACAATAATTAAAGTGTTCGAGTTTTTGTTAATATCAAAGCAAAGAAAAAAATGTTAAATAATTTTGCTTTTTTTTTTACTCGGCAATAAAAACAAATCATATATATATAGTAGCTAAGGCTTATATCATATAACGCAATAATAACGTCAATCCTGGCATAAAAAAAGTAATATGACCGGAACTAGGGACAAAGGAACTGTCACATATAGCCATATAGACTTTGCCACAAATGACACAACTTATTCCACTAAACAACAACACCCATAACCAAAACTTTAATCATATATCATATTACTGATAAAATTTGAGTTTTAATACTGATAAAATTATAAGTTTCAATTGTTAAAGGATATCTTCTTTAGCTATACCCACGCAGTTTTAACTGGAATATATATCGTAATTGCATATTCTTAAAAAAGCAACAAATATTTTATATGTAGCATTTTAAAGAATAGTATTAAAATGAAATAGTTAATATTGTCAAAAATGAAGATTGATACTTTTACTTGTGTATTTCATTCTAAACTTATATATAAAAATATGTAAATTTAATTGATTAGTTCCAACAATTTAAATAATCACATAGAAGAATATATCGATGCAAAAATAAATGACATCTGTAATTATTACTGGTAAAAGAACACTTCAAAATTTCTCATTTAAATTAAATAGACAATTTTGAAATGTCTTTTTTCATCAATTAATTACAATCAATAAAATTATGAATTATTATTTTCGTAACATTGTTTACTTATTAGTTTTTATCAGTAAGCCCGTTAAACTATTTTATGATGTGATCACTTATAAAGAATAATAAAAGAGTAAGTGCATAATTTTTTATACATATAAATTTAAAAAATAAGTCCATAAAAATTGTTCACACTGTAACTTTTTGAAAGTACTTTACTTTAAGTTGAAAAAGTAAATTTCCGGTCAAGCATTATCTCATTGACCTATTGAATTTGAAAGCGAATTTGCAATTCTGAAATCCAAATGACACAGCCATTCCATCAATATCCAAAACAGTTTCTTTCCGCTTCTCAGTTCGACAATTACCAATTTATCAGTCGAGTTGAAAATTACAGCGATTCATATAATAAGTTTTCCGGGCCATTTATCGGTACGGCTGCTGAAATATTTCTAACCATAGGACTGGAAGAGAATGCTCCGAAAGTTGCGCAAAAACGATAAATTTTCGGGGAGCGGGCATCAAAAATCGCGAAATTCCACTTTCGAACTCGATTCCTCCGATCCTTTTCCGCTCGAAATAAAAGCGTAGGAGAGACGGGCAATGGAGTTGCGTGGAGGGGTTGGTCGGGAGCCCCGTTCCAGGGACATATGTTCTCTCGCGGGATTTCTCGAACAATGAGTGTAATCCAGACGCATTGATCTTAGGGTTACTTCTGGGCGGTGAAACGGCTAAAGGGCCCCGGCCGGCTTTAAACGTCGCTCAGGCACGTCGTAAAGCAAAACTGCAGCACGAACAGTCAACGCTCTCGTCGTGTTGCGAGTCGCTATAATCCCGGCCGTTTATTGCGGTGTACGAGATAGCGCGATAATGTGACGTAGTGCCGACGATAACCAAGGATAGGGTCTTGTCGTCGAGATTGAACAGAGAAAGAAAGAACGAGTGACAGTGACGGGGAAAGAGAGTCCCCTCGCGGCGTGAGAAATTCTTACGACCACGGGGCTCGCCAGCGCTCGGCACGATTATCGTTGCGTCGGCAATTACATCGAAACGGATGCGCCGCCGTGTGTCGTGACGACGCTGTCCGCGGTAATTATTTACAAGAGTGATATTGGCTCAATAACGCCGCGCGGCCCTCTCGCACTGCATCCCATTTCGCATAAACTTTGCATCATAATTGCAACAAGTGCCGAGATTTGTAAGATTATGGTTGTGCGAGCCTCGAGTGTCATTGGCGGACTTTATTGCGGCTGGCGGCGTATTTAAATTTCGACGATAAAAAAAAAATAGCGCCGGAGTGAACCGGGATCGCGTTGTACAGGGTCATTTAATATAAATCGAGAAGACGTATGGCACGCGGTGCCTCTTGACTCCGCGATGTATCCCCGAGCGAACACGTATTTAAACAGGCGTTTAACATACTTCATCTACTCTGCCCGAGTCTCGCTTTTGCGCCCTCCTCACCCCCTCGCCCTCTTACTCTTCTTTTTGAATTATTCTTTTTTTGTACCTAAATCGCACTTCGATTTCTGGGCTTCGCTCGGCACACGAACATCTCCTTTGTCATCGTGTTTTTATTACTATTTGCTCTCTCTTTCCCTGTGTCTTTCTGTCTACTATTCATGCGCGTTTCCCAGGCTTGTATTATTTCGGCCATAATGTACTTTTTGCGATTGAAAACGCTAAGTCGATTTCGTATCGAACTGGTTTTATCCATGTCGGAATTTTTATTAAAAATGCTTGGCCTTTGGTTCCTCCCGGCTTATTTATATTTTTCGCGCATGCTTTCCTCGTTTTGGAAGATAACGCGCCTTTGACGCGATCACCGCGGAAGCAATTTGCTCGAGACGTCGATCTTATTGAGATCCGTAATCTCAACGTCAACTAATTATGACTTTGATAACAACTAACGCCTCTCGCGCCTTGATAAGACATTAGACGGTTTTTCATCGATTTGTAACGTAATTGGTTGACGCGCTACTTACTATTAATTGGATAATTGTCGAGTCGATTAATTGGGTAATGTAGATAATGAAAGGTACGCCGGCGAAATAATTGTTTAGCCACGACTTTGACATTATCGGACGACGTAAAAAGGTGCCGTGGCACCGCCTGCATTTTTATCAACACGTTCATCTGAATTACAAGGCAAAATAAAACTATCGAATAAAGTTTTCTTAATTATAAAACCGGGCTTAGTTTATTCGTTTGCGGCTAGCCATAAGTTCTAATAAAATGTGCGAATTCCTATTACACGCGAAGTTCGGGCTTGTAGTTGGCGCATACTCGAGATCTAGATCAAATTATTTCCAAGTTCTATGTGTGCGCGCAATGAAATATATTTATTTAGTATTCACGAAGGAATAAACTATGTTTGCCATGATTTGTTATTCATCCAATAAGTAGTCATCAGCTACCTAATTACAACAGAATTGTGGAAATGCTTATTACGTATCTAATTTAATTAAACGTTCTTTGTTCGATTCAATTGCAATCATTTCAACTGTAAAAGGAGATAGCAGATTAAATATACTGATACGCGATTCATAAGTTTTTCGTTCTTATTTGAAGCGAACGCTGCACGAATCGTAACTGTATCAATCAATGTTGACTAGATCCGATGTGATCTGCGCTGATTGAACTTCACTTCAAACAGTTTAAATCATATCTACTTAGAACCTTGATCAAACCTTGTCAGACTAGTCCTTGAAGATCGAATCTAGACTACCTGACACTTCAGTCTCAACGACTTTTTGACGCAATTGAGTAGGAAAATGGTTAGGTGAAGACATTTAAATAAAAATGACCGATTTCGAAATAAAAGTGCACTTGAAAAACATTATCTAAAACGTATTTCATTTGCTGCGAATGGTATTTCATACATTCTTGACATCCTTCGAGCACGTTTCCAGTGCATCAAAATTCTAAATACGAGATCATTAGATCGAGTGACACGAATGTCGGAATAAAATTGTATCTCTTAGAATTGAATGCTTGCATAAATATGTATCTTACATATAACTAAGTTTATAAATTCTCCTTCGCTCGTACGTCGTCTCTTTTTGAACGTCACCCTTTAATGCAACAAGAGAGAAAAAAGCGCGGCATCCAGAATGTTCAATAACTCGTTGCAGTTGCCGGTATCATCTTCGTCATCCTCGAGACGTATATTAATACCTGGCAGTTCGCAGCCGTTGAGACGTCTTCGGGCGTGCATCACGATCGTCGAGCCGTCCTCTGTTACATACTCTCGTATTAGGTTATTTCTCGTAGATAAATGCTTTGCGGTACATGACGAAGTGCGAACAAGATGTTGCGGAAGAAAGTCGCGAAAACGCAATCCTTTTACAATCAAAAGAAAGAACTAAAATGGAAGAGAAGAGGCGGGCAAAGCACGACCGAATAATAGTAAAAAGTCAGAGATAGAGTTGCATATGCACTCACTCTCCAAGGCCGCAAAGAGCATTTCTAAAAATTTACGTATAAACAGAAGAAACGGTTATTGTTTCCAGTTTTTACAGTTAACTATTTTTATCAAAGTACGGTATAGGGAATTATTAAGAAAATACTTTATATACGTCTTTACTGTTTAAATTGTCGAAACAAAATAAATTAAATGTAATTTGTTTAAACATTTTATCGGTATAAAAGCATGAAAGTATGTTTAATTTAGATCTATTTAATAAATTGTATTCAATAAATGAATGGTGTCTACACTTAGAGAAAAGAATGGTTACTGTAACCCCATTTAGAATAGTGAATTTTAAATCTGATTATTTTTTTATGTTAAATACTATATTAATAAAAATATATTTTTCAGCAATAATTATTGATTATATATTTAATTTTATAGTGTAACGTAATAATTTATATATATGGTACATATATGGCACATAAATGGATTATCTTACATATATCATCATTTTTACATAGCAGGTACTGTAACCATACAAATGGTTAATATAACCATTACTATGGTTATCATGACTATTTTTATTTTAACTATATATAAAGATGGTTATTCTAACTACACATATTTCTCTCAGTGCATATGATATGTATATACATTATTATTTATAGGAATATGATATACAGTATAAAAAAACTTTTAATGTTATTGTTTTAATTAAATATAACAATGGAATAGCGATAAAACATGTCGTGATTCGTTAACTTCTTACGAAGGTCTCTCAAAAAAATTTCTCTTCTAATGAATATTGTCGGTTGACATTAATAGAGGGAAATCTAAACAAGTATTTGCTCTTAATTAGGTCTATACGACCTTTTAAAGAAAGTCGATTTTAAAAGTTCCCAAATAATATTTAAATAAAGCAATAAACCACTGCGGAAAAAGTAAAAAAAATAGAAGCCTTAAAATTATATGACTATGAATGTAATGTTTGATAATGATAAAAGATAAAATTGTTTGTAGTGAAAGTGACCATCGATTTCGTTTAAAAGAATCTAAGTTTTATTTAGTATACATACTTCATATTTCAATTTCTAATTTATTTTATATCGAGTGTTATATAGCTTAAATAAATATTTTGACAGTTTAAAATAAATTTAATAATAATATAATAAATACATTTAAATTTATCATCAGAAAAAATATTATATTGTTAAGTCGATTCAAATATAATAAGAGAAAGTAATTATTCCATTATTCCAATTTAAAATTCTTTCTGAAATTATTTGAGAAACAAAACTTTTGATTCGATAAAATTAATGTAATAAATTCTTAGTTCAAAGTATTGTAGGTGATAAATTTAATAAAAATCCTCAGACTATAAATAAAAAAGCTCCAATACTAAAATTCATACGGGTTCTGCGTTAGCTGAAAACCCAGAAATTGGACTTGTAAGAGGCTAAACTGAAGGATTAGAAATGCCCGCTGAGGTCTTATAAAAAGAGTCTAATCAATAGTTTAATACACATTGTTCACCCGGCGATTCTCCCAGATAACAAATCTGGTTTTACGGATAAAAAACGTTGGATGGATAAAAGAAAGATTGTTTCAACATGGAATTAAGAACTTTTTCAGAAGTCAATCAATCAAACGAAGATTGTGTCAATTAATTTTTTAAAAACTTCAAAAAGATTTCTTTAATAAAATTCTTTTAAAACAATAACAACGATAATGATAATATTATAGTAACAATTGAGAAGACGAATAATAGTTGTTTTAATATTCCAATTTATATTGGATATTATATTTATGTTATAATAGAGAAGTTTGAACTACGAAAACCGCCTATGTTATAGATGGAGTTGTTTGTAACGCAAAACTGTAATCGTTTATGTTTTAGAATGTGAGATAAAAACGATTGCGTTTCATGGATAAGGTGCAAATAAATGGGATTAAATTAATTATTATTGCGTCGTATAAGATCATTATGTGCATCGATAAGAAAAAAGTGGTGCAATTCTATAAACTAGCAATGATTTCATTTCGATTAAGTAAAATGATGTAGCAGAATATTTTCATCTTAATTTCTTCGTATGCATCAGCCCGTTACAGCGTGTTTCAATAATCACAACATTCTATTGTAAGAATCCTTAACAGTTACAGGATATTATCATAAATAATAGAAGTTATAATTTCATACAGAATGAAGTGAGAACACAATTTCTCCAAAATATATCTAAGAAACTCATATAACAATTCATGTTACATTCCTAAACTTCTGCATTATTCTCTTTTCAAATAACCGGTATTAATTCCACTAAAAATACAAATCTGCATCGCGTATTAACTTTGAAATTGACCAAAATTCTTCTCGTTTTTAGTTAAAATAGTTTAAAAATCTTGTTAGTTTTAATATCGTAAATAATGCAATGCCCGTTCCACGCCGTATATGGTTCCAAAGTTTGAGCAGTTTTGATCAAGTCTATCTAGTCTGGAGGCGTAGGTGTTATCGGGCGCCTCGAGTACCTTTATCACCGTGCTGTTTTTAAGTTGTCATCGGTCGCGGCTTTGTTATTACAAGCGGAAGCTTGTAAAGCAAAAGCGCGTATGAAGTATCATAGCCGAGCGCGGGTAGGGTGGGGTTTCCCGTAATTACTGCGTCGCGGGTAAGCTTTATGAGCGAGCGCTCACGAGTATTAATTTCGTCTCGCGGTGTGTACGCGGAAAAGACACAGGCGAAGCGAGAGAGACGGCGAGGCAAAACGAAAATAGTGAGCAAAGAAAGCCGAGGGTCTGCACTGTACGACAAGCACAGAAGTGCGCTGCGAAGGCGCCGGCAAATAGCTAGATGTAACCATCGCGATGTTGCGATTTTATCGTCCGCATCGCCATATCTCTCGCGGCCCTCTCTCTTTCTCTCTTCGAGGGGAATCACACTCTCGCGTTGCGTCATACTCGAATCCTTGTCGGTATTAATTATCACTCGTGCATTCCGAGGCAAATTGTTGCTGGAGCAGACACGCTCGTTTTGCTTTCAAGTTGATACTTTATATGCGAGGGAATGGCTGCGTTTTGTTTGAAATCATGCCTCGTAAATTGATTTCGGAATTAGAAGTTATGAGACACCCGCGACCAATATAAGATAGTTGCATAATAACGGCGAAATACGCGGAATTCCTAGATTGCTGCGAAATAATAGAAACTGCAATTTATGAATTCGGTTTAACGTAGCTCTCTTGCTCGTTGTTGTGTTCAACAGAACGCCTTCTTTCTATCTAGCATTGGCTGCAATTATTTCCCAGCCTTCGTTAATTAATTTATTTTAAAAATCCCTTTTGTACGTTCTTCTTTGTTTCAGCGGCGCCGCGAATATTGCACTAGAAAAGAACGCAATTTGAGTTTTTAATATCCCATTTTAACCAATAACTTTATTCATTGCACCTGCAAGAACGCTTCCTTGGTCGTCATTACGTTAATATACGACCCCCAAGTTTTGTAACTATAACTATGTTTTATAGCCATAAGTTATTTTATGATACTGGTTATGCATATATATGACCACCATGCCGTAATTATAAGCCTGCACAATTATTTGAACAATACTCATATGTATAATATATGGAAAGCCATGAAAGAGCAGGATGTATAATTACTTGCTGAATAGCAGAAATTTTTAATATTGTATAATGGCGAGATCTTTTCGAGTAAATTTAATTCTTTGCGGAATTATCAAATGGAGCTTTGGCGAAGTTTTTCCACGCCATGGGTTGCCCTCGGGAATGAGTTCAAGACTAAATCGGGTAGTTTGGAAGATAAATCGCTAATGTTATAATCGTAAAGCAATTGCAATCGGGGCAATTAAAGACGATCATTTTTCTTTGTTTCGGGCTTATTCTTTCAGCAAATAGTGCACACGATCACATACATAGCCCGTTTCTCCATAACTCGATTAATCTCTCTTTCATTTTTCTGCCGTGTATCGTCTCTAACTACTGTATATCTTTAGGATAATTAACTTTGTAGCTCGACCAACTCCGAGCGAGTCTCGGAGTTTAATGAATGTCTCCTCTCTGTTTCCTCCGCTCGTTATTTTATGTTGTTCGCTATACGAACACTGAGATATTTGTAAGGGCTCTTTGAGTATGAGAAAAAGAGGCTGGCGAGCATCGCGAAATAACTACAAACTGTGTACTTAATTCACAATATAAGTATAATTATCTATTTAATATTTCCAGATGCCGTTCGAATGAAACCTTGCCTTCGCTACCAGGCATTTCCAACCCCATTCCCCTTGCCCCAACATATCACTTATTCGTTTTACGTATATTTTAGTGAAACTAAACATCTAACCTCATTAACGACAATTACCGTGCAAAAAAGAAAATGATCGCAAACCATCGCCTACCACTCGTTAACGGTACTTTATCTGTTTTAGTCTATCTAACTAGTATTGTCGCAATGTGTTATACAGAAAAGGACCCCGGGCGCCAAACTCCGTCATTGTCACGGTTCTAACACTTCGGGGCACTCTCAGAGGTGTCATTAATAATTCTAACACAAAAGTTCAATGTCATAATGGTAAAAAATAGAAATCCTACCTTAGGCGATAGATTCCTCATTGTTCGTAGATGCTATTAATATCGGATTAAACTAGTTAAATATCAATTTAATCAAATGTGATAATAAACTATTCTTATATAGTCATACAATGATTAATGATATATATATTTTTAGCTTTAATATTGAAAATTTGCAAAAAACCGCGTAGGTTGTGTTTTTTGCAACCCTGCTATTGCTTTATAAATATATAATTTTAATTAATCTAAAGAATATTCTTATTATTTTTCATCTAATTTCTTTATAAATGAAAGGTTTGAGGGTTGAATAAAAATTGTTTGAATTATGCTTAAATTGATGACGTATAACAAGCGAGCATGATTTGACGGGTTTGATGTTATATTTGTATTGAAACTAGGGAGAAAAATAATGATACGCGAAACTTTAAGGTCTAACGTTCTTTACGAACCTGTTCGCGTCGTTCGCGTTTCGTGGTAGGTTTGGAGTGTGTCCGATGCGTCTGATAGGGC
>JABFPK010001311.1:0-12051 GCA_022817445.1 Habroteleia sp. ZL-2020
ATTGTTGACATAAAGAGAGACAATAAAGTTAGAAAGAGAGAGAAGAGTACAAGGTCCAACTCAGCGAATCATTTGTTTTTAAATGGCTGCTCGCTGTTTTATCGCTATTCTATCGCCGTATATATGTGTTTCCCTAAGCAGCCTATAGAGGCGCTATAACATTTTGCGATGTTGCAACATTCATGAATTTCTGGCAGGCCGCTATGTCAATTCTGACACCACTGATTGAAGCTACTCAATAAAGAATTTAAAATTGCCCTGCCCTAGCCCAGGTTGTAGGCTAGAGAGTCGAGTTTGGTGTCACTGGAATTCTCTTTGAGCAGATGCATTTAAAATTATAAAACTAACCAAAAACTTTCATTTATTGAATTTTTATGAATATTTATTTCAATGACTAAAGTCATATTTATATACTGCCTATGTATTAATAAATAATCAAAAAAATAATTAACTTCAGAGTATTTTGACTGAATTAATTTTGTAGGTCCCAATACCCGAAGGTTTGGACCTAAATAAATGGATCAACGAGCCTCCGTCCGACAGTTCCGATTCCGAAGAGCCCGACATGAATGACATTTTTTTCATGTCCGAAAAGTTTAACGACAGTGCGAAAGCTGAAACGTACGAGCCAACCAGTGAGGAGATCCAGCGAAAACGCGAGGCACGGAAACTCGAGCAGGAGCACAATCCCCACTACCTGAAGGAAACGGTTAAACACTCGTCGTCCTATCATAACATTTCCAATAACAACGACGATGACTACGACAACATTCCCGTGGAAAAACTGAACATTCCAGTTTCTCTAAAAGTCACTGGATTTGGAGAGAGTGACAAGTATTTGAACATCAATAAAAATTCGGACGGACTCAGAAGGAGGCATAAGAAGATGAGCAAAAAGAAAAAAGGAAAGAAAAGTAATATTCTTTGAACTAAAAAATCATCTAGATTCAATTAGAATTATCACCAGAATCGGAATTTTATTGTTCATTTCAATGTGATATTTAACAACCGCGTTATAAATAAATGTATATTCATATACTAAACAGTGTTTCGGTGTTTCAGGTAAAAAATCAAGTAGCTCGGATGACGAGGAGGGCGATTTCGCACCTCAAGTTGTGAACACGGGAATCGGCGAACTGCCACCTGGTGCGCGATTGAGCGATAGCGATGAAAATGAACAGGTGGACGCGAATGACCCCCACCGCGCACTCAACATCGACTTGGACGTACCGCTTCGTGAAGACGAAAGACTGCCAGTGTTGGAGCACAGGCCAAGCACAGACAGTGCCAAGGATAAGACTTCCGACAAGAAGAGTGCCAAACCAGAAAAGGTAATTCTAGAGTTTGGTGATTATTCGGTTTAACTCCCCCTTCACTCAGCAGGGGTAACCAAATACTCTATCGTATGCAATTTGATACGCAGGTCATGAATCTATAATCAAATCGTGGTGGTATCCCTCCCCGGATAATTCCAGTTTTATAGGGTTTTTGTAGTATTCCATGATTGTATGTAGTAGTAATTTAATCAAATTGTTTGCCTTTCGGCTTATACAATTTCCCATTTTCGGTCTAGGCTCGACCATACAAATCTCTATTATTTCTATCATTTCGCCATACATAAAAAATAAAAATACAATAAATCAGATCTACCACCCTAATTACAAAATTGCGCATGATATACACTCTATCTCTCTCTCTCTCACCTTTCTCACATACTAACGCCTCGCTCCGCCTCTTGCGGGACTTCTGTTCTCCTTCAAGTTACACCCTTTCACATTTTCTGTTACATCCGTTAATTCCGCGTTTCTCAATCTAACCTATTTTTCGATCCACCTCATACTAACCTCCTTCCATTCATTAGATCCTTCAAGCGTTTTCCCCATCTATCCATTTCTGCACATTCCCACAGTATATACATGTTCCAGCGTTTCCACCTCTCTCCTATACATGCTCTACATTTTCTCTCCTCTTCCCCTAATCAGTATTTATTCCCCCTCCATTCGTTTCCGCATCTTATCCTCGCAACCATTCTCATCTTACTTATCTTTTCTGTACTCTCTTCCCTCATATAACTTTTCTTTCCCTCTTCCCTATACCACCTATATTTGCTATTATATCTTAATTCTTTTATTTTTCCTATTCTTTCTTGTCTGTCTATGTCTTTATCCTGATGTCTTTATACATCACTACATTCTCTACTAGTCTCTAATATAAAATTTGTCTCGCTTATCTCACTCTGTTCTTTACATGCTCCTTGACCTCATTGTTCCTAGTAAATCTAAATCCCAAATAATCGTATTCTTTCACTTCCTCTATCTCTTTTCCTTCCCACATCCATTTTCTTTCTTTTTTTGTTCCTCTACTCCCTCCTTTACTAAACATCATCACCTTCGATTTCTCCACATTTACTCCTAGTTTTTTGTTTCTAAAATACTTTTCCCCTTTCTAACATTTTCTTCATCTCCTTTTCCTCATTTGCTAGCCATACCGTATCATCCGCGTAAGAAAGTGTCCAAATTTTTCTCTTACCCATTACTATACCCCATCTTACCATGATTGTATTTATAATGAACTAAAATATTTGCAAATTGGACATGGTTATTCTACTCCTCGTTAAAAAATACATAGCAAACATGCATTTTATATATATTTTGCAACTGCATTATAAGTTATATTTCATTTAAAAATATGTCGACCCCTCTAAAGAATATCATGTCATCTTAAATTGTTGTTGCAAAACATGGCATTTCAAATTTTAAATGAAAAATTATATAACAAAACTTGAGATGCCATGATTTTTGCCAGCAATTTGAGATGCAACGATATTCTTCGGAGGGGTCGATGTAAATTGCTCCTTGCGAAACTTCCAACCAAACGGTAATGTTATGATGATATTGTTCTTAGTTTTTAGTGTGTTTGTTGGTCCACGAGGAAACCATTTGCCATACGCTATAGAGTTATATGTTAGTTACTATTTATTGAATATCGTTCATAAATTGCAGGATCCAAAGAAATCGAAGAAAAAGCACAAGGGATCGTTATCGTCGAAGGAGCCTAAAGTCGAGCACCAAGCAAACCTGTTACTCGTATACGAGGACGAGCCGAAGAAGCGTTCAGAGGAAGAGGAGGAGGTGCCGAAGAGTGTGCATAAGAAGTCGAAACATAAGAGATCAAAGGCATCGGAGAAGAATCGCGACGATGACGCGGATGACCTGAATCACCGACGCAGGTCGAAGAAGAAGGAGAAAAAGGGGAAGAAGAATCTCGAGTACGAGGAGACTGCCGGCATATCAACGCCTTCAAAGGAAGTCGTCTCCGAAGCTAACGACGAAATTGTCGTCGATTCCCCGGTCGCCAAGGTGCAGACCTTAGAGTATCTTGCGGAAGACAAATCAGTCCGGATGTCCTATGAACTTAAACAATCTATGTACAAATCTGATTATTTGTTCGTGAGGATCCAGCTCACCAACAAAGGAGAGAATCTGATCAAGAAGCTGGTATTCAACGTTTCAGATTCGTCGACGTTAAAACTGGACAGATCTTTGAGTCAATTGAAAAAAATCAAATGATAACGTGGAAATCAGTTAATAAATATTGTTGGTTCAACCATCTTTAAAATATCGAAATTGAAAAAACGATGTTACTCTTTCAATATCCAACGAAAATACTTGATTATTTATATTACTTTATTTAATAATAAAAAACATTGATTTAAAAAGAATCTTAAAAGTTCGCCTTTGAATTCTGCATAATTAATTTCAAAAAATTCGACGTCGATTTATCTTCCCCGTTTCATTTGTCATGAAAAAACATTAACTGAATTTATTAATTTGTTTGTATTGGTATTTGTTATCATTGACTGGCATATTTCATTCCCCCATTCTAGGCTCAAGACGAGTTCGGCGTTAAAATATTATTCCATCTGAGCCCGCACAGCAGTAACGAATTCGAAGTGTCAATCATGGTAGCGGACTCAACGTTTGCGCAGAAGATACGCGGCACGCTGACGTACATGGTGGAAACCTCGTCGGGCACATCGCAAGAAAAACTGGATTTCACTTTGCCTTTGCCTTGCGGTAGCTTCATGATCGGTCAGCAGTCACATAACGACATCTTGACGGAACTTCTGCGTAGCGGCCAACTGACGGCGCGCGTGCAGCGTGAGGTGCCTTTCAGCGGAGACTTTGACGATTTCTCCCAGACACTCACTATGATCTGTCGCAATTGTCATCTGACACTTGTCGAACAGATTGGCAACGCCGCATCTTTATATGGACATTCCCTAAAGGATCACCACGTGTGCCTTCTACTCAAATTCAATGTAAGAATTTACTATATAATTATTTATATTTATCGAAATATTTCAATTAATTTAACTTTTGAAATTTCTTTTAATCAGATTCACATTTTAATTAATTGAATTTTGAATATTTCTTAAGGTGATAACGCAAGTCTGCTTCAACGGAGTTAAGGTGTTTTAAATATATTTTTTGTTATTGAATTTGTTTTTAAGTAAACATTTAGATGATTCTTAATTAATAAGACAACATTATATTAAATAAAAAAATAGTTTTAATGATGTAATTTTTCTTAATTTACGGAACATGTTTTTTTCCACCTCAAAAACTGTTTCCGTACTTACAGCAATAATACACAACAAAAAAAACGAATCTTTTGCAAAAAAAAATATTGTCCCAGAGTGATAGAATCATCTGAACATTTCAGCCTCAATTTTTAAATTTTCATAAGAAATATATTTAAAATCTAATTAACTAATCTAGTAATTAAAGCTTGAGCAATCACTCTTAATCAATCAAATTTTGATATATCGATTAATAGAATAAAATTTTCAATATATCAAATATTTGAAATTGACGAATCGGTGGTTGTATTTCGATGAATCGAACATCAATCAATTTAACTTTAATATCGAAATTGAATGTAAAATTTATGATTCCATTATTAACAAGCTTAAAATGAATAACATTATTATTTTTAAATTACAGTCGTCCGCCGGTAATTTATCAATTGAAGGAAAAGGAGACAATAATTCTCTTCTTTATGGAATCATGGACGAAATCGTTCGAATCTTGACGTGAATTAAACGAGAATCAAGTCTGCCGTCGAAGGAAAGCTTCTATACACAATTGCAATCGTATACATCATATTGTCCTTGATCGGAGCCGCGTTATGCCCGCATCGTTCCTCGGAATAAAAAAAACAACAATTGTTAGTTAAATAATTATGAAATTCTATTAAAAAAACTGAAAGTAATGAGAAACGATCGCTGAATTACACGGCGATTTTTACATCGATAATTTTAGTTTGAAGGAAACCCCTTTTATATATATATAAGATTAGTTCAGGTAGCGTGAAAAGGAAGTTACTGTGAAAGTGACTAGTTTTTATTTATATATTTTACGTTGAATATTAAATTTTATTTTTTAATAAGCCAAATAATCCTATAGCTCTAGTTGACAACAATTTTCACTTGTGCGGTAATTACCATTATATATACGAAAGGTGTATAAAAGCGATGAAGTTGAATCATTCGAGATGAAAGACAGAACATGATTTATCGCTTTTTGCATACATTTTTATTATATTTACAACGAGTTTTTGTGCTTCATTTGTATTGAATTATGTAAAAAGGTTTATTTTGAATCCTAAGCGCCAAATATAGTTGTTTTACAAATGTTGAAACAATGACTTTCTTTACCTCAAAATTTGATTTTTAAATCCATTTTTATATCGAATAATTGAATTTCGATATAATATATCATTTTAAAACAGTTAAGTATGATTATTATTCTATTACGTTCCGATTAATGAGCCATGATTATAAATATTAATGTTCAAAAATGAAAGGGTGAAATCAAAAAGACGAACATCTATTATCAACACATTTTATTGAAGATTTAATGAAGCTGCGTCTGTGGTATCACAACAATGCCCTTGCTAAGACGCCCCCCTTCCCTCTTGATCCCACAATCTATTAAGCTTACGCTCGAACGAAGGTCAATTTGAACATATCAATCGCAGTTCTACGAATTAAAAAGCGCAATTATTGTCAAGATTCGTGAATTTGAATATCTTGTTTCTTCAAATCAACCCTCGTTTTGCGACATTTTTGGACTGAAGTTTGTTCTTACTCGTTTACAGCTTCAAATTCTCGTTCAGTCCTTTTTCATCGTTTTATTACAAAAGACAAAAACAATACGCACACATATACATGATGGGATCAAATAAAATATATTCGTTAAGAAAAAAAAATAAAATATTCAAATAATCAGTTTTTCCGTTCCATCCAAAAATGAAAAAACAAATTGCACTATTTAACAAAAATCGATCCCGTTGTATACATGTATACATATATCAGCCGCAAGAAATTTGTCCTTATAATTTGAGATTTAAATTCGAAAAGGTCGCCGAAAGTGCCGCGTCCATCGCGCCGACGTCAACGAATGAAAACGACGATTCGAACACGCTCTTATTCTACCTTTACTTGCGATTGCTTTATAAAAATAGAGTCAATATTACATAGGCGGCGCAACCAACGCGGCGCGCTACAATAAAACTTTGCGGCGCCATCGACCAATCAACACATGACACGTATAATAATAAATAAATTTATAACACAAAGACTGAGATTTCTTTTTTATTTACAAAAGCGTGTGCAAAACCATCGAACACATATGACGTCATCGTTTCTTGTTTTTCGGACACAAATTCGTGAAACACTGTTGATCATTTGAATTTGAATTTTGGACGGTTATGGTTAAACTGTGACGTCATGTAATGGAAACATGGTAAGGGGAATCCCAGCCTCGCGTAATAGCGAAATTCAATTTAAAAATGTCAACCCACAAAAAGTATCAATGGTTAGTTCGCAAAAATTGAGACCTAGATGGCGCTAGGCTCGTTTTATGTGTACGTTATACATGTATAAAAACCGTAATGTAGGCATTCAGACGCGACATACGAAGGATGTAAGGTGATTGGGAGCCCGGTTTCGTCGACGGAGGCCGCAGGTTGGCAGCCCTGTCGACTGTCCCCGTAGGCGCTACGGGGCACCCATCTGTAATGACAAACGAAAAAAATAAACGCATGATTCGGGCTCGAGTGACGTCACGAATTTGTACTAACGATTTTTCAAGGTATTCGTTAAATCCTCAGACATTGTCTAAGGATTAAGTTCAATGCCAACAGTTCTATATATAATCATGCCCGAAATCGGTTCTCGCCCGAATCATTTTCTCCCTCTCTTTCTCTTTCTCTTTCTCTCACTCTACCACTCTCTCCCTCTCATTCTATATATGTTCTCTTACACTATTTACTATTCAACAATTCAAATACTTATAATAATACACACAACCTTGAATAATCTCAACAGCTGCTGGCCTTGGCCCGAAATCTAACCTAATCATGTAATTCTGAATACAAAAATCGATTCTCTTTTTATCCGTTTCTTTCTATTAATACATATTTTCCTCTTTTATTCCTCTATGAGTGTTTACCAAATTATTGAATTTCGATATATCGATTTGTTGATCTTCGATATATCAATTATTCGAGATTCGATGTATCGAAAGACAAAAATTTCGTTTCCTTTTTTATTGAACTTTAAATTTACATTGTGAGTTAACTGATGAAACTTCAATACATCGATTAATCGAAAATCAATATATCGATTTATCTAATTACAATATATCCGTTTATATATAGTTGATATATCGATTGATCGAACTCCTGCATATCAAACAATCGAATTTTAATGCATCGATACAGTGACATTCCTTTTAGAAATTACCGTGTGGTAATTCCTTTGGTAAAAAAATAATACTCAGTCGATCAGTTTTGGAGTCCTCTGGTTAAAAAAAAGAAAAAAATATACAGAAATAAAAAGCGTGGACAAACTACTCTAATCCAGCGAAAAATCTCGTCGCGGTAAAAACGGCCGTTATAAAAGAATTCTAATCTTGCATTTCTTCATCTTTCGTATTCCGCGTCGTATAAGAGCAAGTGATATATAAAAAACAAAGTATATTCAACGTTACAAAAACGGACCGCATGGATTAAACTAAAAGAAAAACCGTCCAGATGGCGGTGCTTGGCATACGGCGAGCAGCGTCATCTGGCGTGCTGTCGAACGTAACTTTTGGCGCGAAAAAAAACTTAAGTTAGCTGTTGCTCGAGTAAGATAAAAACAAAAAAAAATAAATATGGGAACAAGTTAGGGACGGGGGAGGGGCTCGGTAGTAAAAAATAAAAATCATATAAAACGCGAATAAAAATAATGCGGAGGACTAAGAATAATTTAATGTAAAAGGTTGGGGGGTTTCTCGACGCCATCATCTTCGGGACTGTTACGAACTAAAAAACACTAAAATCAAGAGGGGTTCTGGAATACTGATGTAAAAAAATCTAGAAAAAGCCTCGGCTACCATCGCTATGTCAAACTTGTCGTTCGAAGTCCATGGCGCGTGCCAGTTCAACAATTAACAAGAAAATCCATACAATTTGGGGAATTATCTGAATTGAACTAGGACGCCCCAGGGAATACCATGGCGTTCTCGCAACTAATTCCTTAAATTCATTATTTAATCAAATAATAATAATTATAATAATAACTCAATTAATTAATTAATTAATTAATAATAATTAATAATAATCATGAGTGACAAAGAGGAAAAAAGACACTACGCATAACGTTTAATCATTCAATTGTTTCGATAATAAAATAGCAATACTCGGTCAGTTGGTAATAGTTATAAAAATATCATCTAGCTTCAGCATTAGTAGAGAGCTCAAAAAACCCTTAATCTACTTATAAGTCTAGCACGCAACAATCCGCGTTCGTACGTCACGCTTTAACAATCTAGTTACATGAGCCAAGTGTAGAAAAAAGACGACCAGTAATAATTAAAAATCGTCAAATGCCTAACAAGTCACTGTCCGTTTCTCCGCGCATTCAATAGCCTTTTTTTGTTAGTATAGTACAGTACGACTTGAAGCGCCGTCTGCTAGCGAGCGCATGCGTTACTCTCGTGCCCCGATACCGAGCGCGAAGTTTAAGTACCGCGAATGCAAAAGCGCACGCCGATCAGTCGACACCGTTGGCGCCACCTACAATACCCGTCAACCGGCGCCATCTGTGTTGTGTATATATTTAATAGCGGATGACAACCCCGATCAACATTGTTCGTGTCAACAATGCGATCAGTTGCCGAATCTTCGGTTAAATGCAGATGGCGCTGTTTAAATAAATGGCGCCACCTGTACTGATATAATTATTTCGTATGTACTGACTGACGATAAGGCTTTACAATTTTAATGAACAAATCGTTGACATCAACGGCGCATTGCGTCAGCAAGGTGGCGCCACCTATCACGCGTTCCGCTTCTTTTCTTATTTGGAAGCACGCGTAATTCTTATCTTCCAAAAATATCATGTTCGGTTGCTCAAAATTAAATAACTTGTTCGTTATTTTCACCTGCCACTTATTATTTCATACCCTTACACTCGTAATGTACACAACTGTCATTAATAATTATTATTCTTAATATATATATATATATATATATTTATATATATATATATTTATATTTATATATATATACATATATATATATATTTATATATATATTTATATTCATGTTATAAGGCTCCTTTGATAGTGACTAATACTAAAATGCAACCGCTGTCATTGCGTCGTGTAATGCATCTTTGCTTTATTACTAAGTGGAGGGAGAAGGGAAGACTATTTACTGGCATGCCGACCAATCGCGAAGCAGTTTCAGGGAGGGTTTCCCTGTTGGGAAACGTGAAGGTAGTGCCTAAAAGAAAAGGGTTGCGAGTTGTGCAAACGATTGTCATGCACTTGTTATGCCATCTACACTTATCGTAAAATATACAGATAACTTTAACACAAATAAAACTGAATTCGACCAATCTACTTATTTCCCCAATCACAAAATATTTAAGAATAAACATTTTTCATAGAAGACAGCACTTATCCAAATTGTCAATTTAAACTTAATTGTCAATCAAATTGTATAAAACTGCAAAATTAAATACTTTCTGTGCCAATAAATTCCTAATGATTATCTATTTAAAATAAAACGAACTGAAGTTTTGAGATTTATCATATATAATAGTTGTAGATGGCGTTGCAAACTAGCTCCCATTTAAAGCACTGAAAAAAGGGAAGTGCAGGATGAAAGACGGACTAAAAGAACGTGAAATTTGCGTTGGATGCTCTTAACTATACTCTATGTTAAAGGACTAACTCTATTTTTGGCAAAGTTATTTAGGTATACATTAATCAACGTATAACAATACATGAGTAGGTGCACTGGCCACAGTATTATGCACTATTTAAGTTCACTAAAATGTCGTTGACTGTACAACGTGGATGAGCTGCTTCGAGATATGTCGAGCCAGCAATTCGAACAAGAAAATTCTTCCACTAGAAAAGTTAATCTAAATAAAACTAAAGTAATTAACTTTCTTAAAAAATACTAATGTATGAGTATTACTGGTTTTTTGTTTTAATTCCAAAACGGACAAGAAGAAAACTAAAATTTGAAAATAAAGTCACGCTATAAAAAGGAAATGTATAAAATGTCGCTAACCTGCTAGAGAGCTCAACAAGTGCTTTTGCATGTAAGTATCACATTTTGAAAATCCATCTTAAAATCTAATTTGCTCGTTAAAAGGCAAACGTTAGACACTATTATTTGTACCTTTGACTTGTTTATATCAGTTTCATAAAGTTCAATATTGCTTGGATCATAAAGAGTATTGTAATTCAAACGATCAATCTTAGATCCTAAATAAGTAATTTGATTAAAATAAAAGTAAATATTTTTATTTATAAATTACGCACACTAATATAATTCTAGTAAGTATAGCTTATAAATTACAGAATAAAATAAATAATAAATAAAATTGCTTGAATAAATGTTACACAGAACCTATGGTTCCACTCGTTTTGAAATAATTCATAATGCATCATTAAATTAATTAAAAAATTAATTTAATAAATTCGTCATTATTTATATTCATAAACCTAAAAAAATCTTAAAGTATCTATACATATCAAATTAAATCAATTTTAATAATAGCGCCATCTAAATAGAATACACAAATTATTGTAAAAAATGTAACAGATTAACAAATTTTGATTATCAAATGGCCTTAAAAAATTGCAAAATAAAAAAAATTTAAAAATAGTCTCTCTACATTTGTACTCATTTTTAAAATATCTACACAATTTTTTGTCATTAATATTCGCATGAAAATAATATAATTTTATAATAAATTAATAGTAAATAAATATTGCTGATGCAAAAATCAGCAATTGAAGACTGACCCAAATTCATAATTGCAATACTCTCTTACAGTCCAAACATTGCAGCTGAATTTCATAGCAAATGTAATTCTTAATTAAATATAAGTAAAAAGCTATTTGAGTATAAAATCTTTAAGTAACAAAATTAAGGGAAAAGAATATTGAAAAGTTCGTCTTTGTCAACGCAACGACAGCGGAGCAATAAAATTTCATACCCTCAACGATGCACTTCCGTTTCCTCGTTTCGATAGATCAATCTGGCGGAAAATCCAACCAGATTTACGGGCCAATAAAGACGTCCCGTGCCATCGAGTATTGTGAAAGTCATTAACCCGAACTGAAACTCTGCTTTAAGTACACAATCATTCGTTTCGACTCGTGTTGCGAATAATACTTTGTTCTTGTAAGTAAAACCCCATGAAAAAAGAAAACAATTTCGTTTCAAAATAAGTACAATTCGCACGTAATACCGGATCAACTCGCTGACAAGTTCAGGTCATCGGATCAGAAATGAAATATAAAATACGAATGCTTCATTTAACAAAAAAAATTTAAAAATACAACAAAATAGAAGTAAAACAAGGACAGTTTTTGCTTAAAAATTATACGAATGCCATAAAATTGAATGGCAAAATTAAATTAATTTAAAATAAAATTAAATATCTTCACTGACCGAGTGAACTTGGCAACGAATGGT
>JABFPK010001312.1:0-12046 GCA_022817445.1 Habroteleia sp. ZL-2020
AAAAAATATTTTCTCAGAGTGAAAGAATCGTCTGATTATTTCAAACTAAATTTTTATGTTTTCATAAGAAATATATTTACAATAACCCTAATCTAGTAAATAACGCTTGAACTATCACCTTAAATATCTCTTGCAAATACCTATCGATGAACGTAGCATATATTAGAGGTATTTACCAAATTGGTATAGAATTTTGAACGAAATTACTAAGCGGAGTGGGGTGCCAAATTCGTATACGACTATATTACTAATAACGTAAGGCGCTAGAGACATTTTTTGTTCAAATATGACTATTTTAGTACAAAGCACACAAAAAGACATACAATAAGTGTATATTAAATTTGTAAGATTTTTCTTTTTATGTAGATTTTGTAATGATTGAAGAGTGCCACACACATATACTCAGACATCGTGAAAAAATATAAATTAAAATAGCATATAACATTAAAATAAAATGTAACGGAAGCAATATAGATATTGCTTAAATCAAAAAGTTTCGTTATATTACTATTTATATAAATTTTAAAGCCTGTACATTTGGAGCATGACCAGAATAGATTTTTATTAAATGCAAACCAATAAAAACTTTGCAACTTGATATTTACCATTTGTCACTTACTGCAACTTGAAAAAATTTAAAGAATAATAATTTTAATGTGCACTATCAAATTTAGCAGTATCTCGAATAAGAACATTATTGAAAACCATGTTATGTAAGATGATACAGTCCAGTAACCAATAAATTTGTTTCCTTGGTGTTTAAATGTTCAAATTATGTTATAATTAATTATTATTTATACGTTAAAATGCATTATACATGTAATATTTCCATAATATATAATTATTTTTCAATTATAAAGAGATTTAATTTATTAATATATTAAATCTCTTTATATAATATTTTTACAGTCTAAGAGAAATTTCTCTCTTTTCTGTATTTCTTAATAGTGATCCGAAAATATAAACTGCTTCATCTGTAATTAATATTGTCGGAAATAAAACTCGAATAGAAAATAAAAAAAAAATGTAGAAATACACATTTACGTCTAAATAAATCCACTCTAAGTTATTTCTGTATCATTTACAAAAGGCGGAGTATCATTTCTTTCAATTTTAGCAACAAAACTCTTATTGGATATTGCAACTTTTGATACATGTTCGACATTGCGAATTTAAACTGTGCCAAAATATTAGAGAAAAGATTTTAGACGGTTTTCGGGATTTCACCTGTTTTTCATGTTTGCGTTCTGTTTCTTGTTATTTACTATTGTATAAATAGAATATCCAGTTTCGTTCTTGTATCCTATTATTAGACTTACACATTTATCTCGATATCGAGGTTAGAGATACGATTATTGGTCCAATTTACCATGATTTCTTTTACACTTCTCATCATTGTCTTTTGCCAATTATCAAATTTATCATTTGATACTTTTAGACGATGGTTTTCGTTTGAATGATGAGGTAAATGATGCAAGACGGATATATATAAAATTAATTTTATATATTTTTAATTGTTATATATTACTGTATTATATAATTATTATATTATATTATTATTATATTATACAATTTCATTATTTATGTTACAAACATTCTTTTTTTAATTTCTTTTAAGTTATTTCAGTTCTTTTAATTATATATATAGAGAAGCTTGTAATATTTTGTAATGAAAAAATGTCTCATTCGAACTAAATATACAGTTATACATAAATTGTCTGATATTTAACATATAGATTAACAGCGATGATATATTAATTTTACTCTACATGAAAACGGAAATACTATGTAGGTGTAACATCGTATTTTATCAAATGAGACTATACCAAAAATATATTAATATTATACGCATTATTTTATATTTTTAATACTTTTCTTACATAATAGATAAATGTCTATTTTAATGTTTTAAAACTATAGTTTGGAAGAATTATATCTTTGGACTCATAATTATGATTAATCATGCAAATTACAAATTATAATAAAATATAAATCAATATAAAATACACTATATCTGTCATGAAAAATATTTTTTTGTGAAACTATATATACTCATTAATATATACTTGAAGTATTTATCAATCTATAATAAAACTTGCAATATATTTAAATAAATTATATTTTTAGTTGAAGTAGTCATAATACGTACGAGTATCAAATGCTAATGAAAATGCTAAAATAACCGAATATGTACTTTAAATATAAAATTATTTAGAATTCATTAAAATTTAGAACTAAATGAAAGCCAACAAGATTTACCTTTTTTGAATGAGCTAATAAATAATATTGTATATTTCTACTGCTAATAAATTTTGAACTTACTGTTATATTCAATGAAAAATACACTTTTTCTGCTCTCATAACCACCATTTTGTAAATTTTATGTGTATTTGGTTAAATTTATTTACTTGGTACTTAAGTTTATTAGACATTATTTAGAATCAATTTTAATTAATTAATTTAATTATATTTTGATTAAGTATATCATATGCTTTATTCAAGCATAAACATTATTTAAGCTAAAATAAATAAAGTACACTTTCGCAGTCGACTTTTTTTCAATTTATGATTAATTTGATTACAATTCACAAAATGTAATACGTACAAATTCTAAATTATGAAACTTGAGTCACTGATCCTGATCTTGATCTTGATTTTGAAAATACCAATTACTGACTTGAATATTAGTATTGGTTACCTCGATCTCTATATATATAAACTTACAGCATTGAATACTGCTTTCAGACTTATTTTTCTATAATATTTTATTAGAATCTCTCTCTTATATAATTCACGTTCAACTAACTAAGAAAATATTAACTGTTTAAAATTCAAAATCAAAAACACTATTTTGATACACCATTAGCAAATGTATAGTTTTAATCCCCGCGTATCCGATTTAAAACAAAATTCACTTTTTATTTACATCGTAGCTTTTATTAATGTTGTTTCTGTCTTAAATTTGTCTACTTTAAAATTTATAATCATCATAACTGTTCTACAGAAGATAATTCCTTAACTATATTTCTGACATACATATGTGTATGTACAAAGCAAATAATTTAAATTAAATAATTAAAAATATTTGTTTAAACCGCAAAACTCTACTTCATTGTACTCTTCTACTTCATTGTTCTGAGGGATACATCACTGCAGGAATGATCGTAAATTCAAGAATCTTATGCATACGATTTGTACGGAAATCGTGAAACACAGTGACCATCAATCTCGACATTCAAATTTCTCGTTTCACATGAAAAGTGTTTTTTGCTAACAAATTTCTGGCGAGAATAGTGAGAGACGTCTGAAGAAGTTGAAATGATGTTGCATCTGCGCAGGAGCAGGGTCCCCTACAAGTAAAGGGTGACGTTAATACTAAATGTTTGGCTGACATTCGTCGCTCTTGTGGAGACTCGCCATTTTTGGGTTCCCCACCCGCTAGTTTTTGGACGCTGAGCCTACATCCAGGAGCGTCGACGGGACGACACTCGACGTGCTCTCGTCGCTCCGCGAAGCTCGATCGGGTAGTAGGTAAGTCCAGCATCTGCATCCAGTTCGAACCGAAAGGGACCAACTTCGTTTTTTTGTCTTACGACGGTACTTTTCTCTATTCTCTATTCCGCTCTTAATCATCTTTTGTCGAAGTGTATCATAAGTGCGCGAGTGCTTACAGAATCGTGGTGCTCGATCGATCAATCCTTTTTTGTTTAATACGACTCTTTCGCCAAGGATCTAACAGTGCTTAATGTTTCAGGAGCTTGCTTTGGGCTTGTAATTATTTCGCGATGTCGTAAGTAGTTATAGCAGTAGCACAGCTAAACACAGGATTAAGACCAATCCTGGTTCATAATACTCGGACAGTTAGACCAGTTGGTTCTGGGGTGATAATCATTATTAAATGACTTGACGGGTTTAATTTAGAGAAATTAATTAATAAATTGTGTACAAAGATCAAAATTTAGCATTCCAATCGTTAATTGTCGTTCGATTACCAATAGATAACAATCGTTCGATTACCAAATTCAAATTATACGATTTAAATGTTTATATTAATCATGAATTATACGTGATTTTAATTGGGAAAGAAATTGTATCTATCTTAACTAGGTGTTAAACGTTAACTAATAATAACCATAGCTTGCTAATTATCGGGCTGAAAGATTCAACCACTTGAATATAGTTCTAAATGATTTAAACCAAGTGGTCCAAACTGGTCAGCTACATCTTCACATTCACTTCAACCTAATTCACACTTTGCCATAAAATATTTATATTTCATATACAGAAAACCCTTCCCTTTTTAATCTTCACCACACCCACATTAACCTTTTCTAAATTAAATAATTGTCTAAAATAGCTTTCAAAATCTTTCGTATATTAATGCTTTGCAGCTTTGACTTAAATTTAACTCCATTTAACATTACTCTTAGTCAACGATGTCAAAATTGTAAAATGCTTTATTTCAAGTAGATAAGCCTTTAAAGTTGCTAAATTCATAAATTTGAAAATATTTTTGATGCCAAAGATGATTGTTGACAGTTAAGTAGAAGAAAGTACTCTCTGTCAAGACTATGGACGAAGCATTATTCTATGTTGCGCGTGAACGGCTCTTCTATTTTTACAACGTTAGGAATTTCCCTGTCGAGGACTACGCGAACCGACATAATATTACTCGACTTTAACGTTATTTTTAAACGTTGAATTTTTCACGCTTTAATATGGGAATGGGGACACACATGGGTTATAATTATTGCGATCGTTGCTCATGCTCGGGACTCGGGTTTCTTCAACGAATAACGTCTCTATCCGCGATCAATCGAAGTAATATGATAACCCTAAATGAAAATGAACTTTGCCAAATTGATAAAGAAAACAATTAAAGGTGGCTTCCTTCGATATTTTATAGTTTGATCGATTGCCAAAATCGATGATGGGTCTAAGAGTTTTTGCTCTTAGGGTTAGTCTCGTTTGGCCCAAGACGTTTCTTGCAAACATTGTTAGCATTCCAGGTGTCAAGGGTACCTTGACTTTGTGAACTCTTTCAATGCATTAAATGTTTTTGTAACTTCTATTTGAACACATTGATCGATAATTTCAAAGTTTATTTTGGAAATCCTACAGCTTCTGTTGTTTTAGTCGCAACATAAACTGTTTTAAAATGGCCGGAAGTGACGGTTGTTTTCTTTACAAATGTTTTTGTTAAACAATTTGACAAAGGACAATAAAGCGATTGCACAAACAATGCAAATATATGACAAGATATGTTGCTGTCTACGAAAACGGACATGATTAGAGAGCAGACGTTTCGCAAAGTTTCGTAAAATCTATAAATACACCCGGCCAGTTAGATCGGATGTCGGACAGCGTTGGCGGCCAAGTAAAGCTCGTTCCCGTGAAAAAGCGATGAATGCTGTCTTCTTCGCCTTTATTATTTCATACATTACACATTTATGCAGAATTTGTGTGATCTGCGAATCAAGTTGTACCGACAATTGGTTCCGTAATTGATTGATTAGTTCTTTCTACATCAACCCTATCGTAACTTTCTTAAAACCTGTATCGGTAATATGAAGGAATTCATAAACGATTTTTAGTTGAATAACAATAGCAATTTGTTTTAATTTATTGCTTGTTTGATTAAATATTGCAAATTGTTTATTTATTATTTTTAGAACCATTCATTACGATCTAATAAACTAAGGTTTCCTTGAATTTAATGTGGTAAACAATAAGTAGACCATCCAAGAATCGAGTAACAGACCTTTCGACGTCTACACGACCAACCGACCGAGCGACCGACCATCGGTGTATATTAATAGAATATGGCTGCGCTTCTATTTTCGTGGATATTCACTCATTCCAAAAAGTATAGAAATCGCGTTCTCTTACGGAAAATAGTCTTTGCAAAAAAGATATTATTTTTCAATTGCACTCATTTCATTATTGTAATTTAAATATTATTTCCAAATCATTATCATTCAAGTGTACGAATTTATGCGAAGTATATTAAATGGCAATTACAAAAAATATTTTGCCCAAATGAACTGAATATGTTTAAAAATCTAAACATATTCTCAATTACTGAAACCCAAGTGTACTATTTTTGAGGATAATGGCTAACGTATTAATTTAGTCACCATTTGAAATCCCGATCAATTTTGAATTCACTGTCGTCAATCCCTAATATACCGAAGTATTGAAAACAGTTGTAAATTTAATAGCATTTATTGACAATCTTTGTTAACTGTTTCAGTTCGTTCATTAGTATTTTGAAGTCCCAAGAAACAAAACAAAAGCCGCCACCATGGACGCGATCAAGAAGAAAATGCAAGCGATGAAGCTTGAGAAGGACAATGCACAGGATAAAGCCGATGTGTGCGAGGGACAGGCCAAAGAGGCCAATATGCGAGCAGATAAGGTCCTGGAAGAGGTTAATGATTTGAGAAAAAAATTGACTCAAGTTGAAGCCGATCTCGAAGCTAACAAACAGGCCTTAGAACAAGCTAACAAAGATTTGGAGGAACGTGAAAAATCTCTCACCAACGTATGCTTCTCTATACTATACTAAAAAATGTTAAAATTAATTTCAATTGTCTGTATATTGTATATCAATCTGTATTTTTAGGCTGAATCTGAAGTTGCTGCTTTGAACAGAAAAGTACAACTCGTTGAAGAAGATTTAGAACGTTCGGAGGAGCGTCTCAATACAGCCACTGCCAAGCTTACCGAAGCATCCCAGGCTGCCGATGAATCCAGTCGGTAAGAATGATTTAATATGTTTAAAATTAAATCTGTAAAATTTAGTTAAATCCATTTTTAATTTTGCAAATACAACTTGATAGATATTTCAATTTTGACTTTGACAGCAATATGAAAATAATGCTTAGAGTATTTTCAATTTTGGTTGTAATAAAAATGTTAATTAAAATAGAATTTTGTGATCGACAGATGTGTAGGCAAATATAAAAGATGCGTCCATGGCATAATCATTCATTAATTTGTTTGTTTGGCAATGTCAAGGACCGTGATGACATTTAAAGACCAATAATGACTTTCAGATAATATAATTTGTAATTTCACAAGTCTGCTTCGTCATCATAATATATTTTTAATTTAATTTAATATATTTTGTTGTATATAAGTACATAAACTATAATATTTTAGTAAAAAATATAAAAAAAATATTATAATTTGGTATTATTGAAGTTATTCTTAATATTTTTTAATAAACTTTGAAACTTGTAGTTTTAAATATATGTTTAAATAATATGTAAATTTAAATATTACTTATAAATGTTTTTAATTTTTTAATTTATTATTTTCAGTATGTGCAAAGTATTGGAAAACCGTGCTCAGCAAGATGAAGAAAGGATGGATCAATTAACAAATCAGCTGAAAGAAGCTCGTTTACTTGCTGAAGATGCTGACGGTAAATCAGACGAAGTTTCTCGTAAACTGGCATTTGTTGAAGACGAATTAGAAGTTGCTGAAGATCGTGTCAAATCAGGAGAAGCGTAAGTTGTTTACAACGATTATACAATAAAAGATATCATCATATTATAATATTATTAAAGAAGATCTATTCAGTAATAATTTATCTTTATATCAGGAAAATTATGGAACTTGAAGAAGAATTAAAGGTCGTCGGAAATAGCTTAAAATCCTTGGAAGTTTCTGAGGAAAAGGTAATTGTTTGTGCTAATATACATCTCATACTAGTAGATTACAGTTATGTTTTATCACACAAATGTAAAAATTAAACAATTAATTTCTTTAAGGCCAACCAACGAGTCGAAGAATTTAAAAGACAACTGAAGACTCTCACAGTTAAATTGAAAGAGGCGGAAGCTCGTGCCGAATTCGCTGAAAAGACGGTCAAAAAGCTTCAAAAGGAGGTCGACAGGCTCGAAGGTTGGTGTTTTGTTTCAGAGCATCGTTTTTTATTCTTAACTAAATCTTCTGAAACATGATTTTTTTTCATTTTGAGGTCTTTTTACTTTAATTTTTGAGATCGTTGCTTCTTAATCGAGCCTCAGCTTTTTACAGCATCAGAGTGGGACATCTATTTTTGAAACTCCGATCTGTATTGAAGATCAGTCAAATTTTGTTTAGCATTTCGGTAATTCACTCAATGTCCGGCTTATACATTGTCCAACGGTTTTTCATTACAGACGAGTTATTCCGGCAGAAGGAGAAACACAAAGCGATTTGCGACGACTTGGATTCAACATTCGCTGAGCTTACAGGCTACTAAATTATCATATACACGCTAAGCTTTTTGATTTTCGTCCTAACTTTTTTGTTTGACTGCTGCAAAGTCTCTTCTATAATTATTATTTTCTATATATTTTTAGAATATGCTTTAGGATTTTCGTTTATTAAGAATTTCGTTGTTTAAGAATTTTGTACATTGGTTACGTGTATCGAACCATAATTATGATACATTTTGATGCAAATATTGGATAGTAGCTTAGCGTCGGAACGATGATCGTCAAATGTCAGGTATTTTAGATGTAACCTAATATTATCAATGTTTTACCCTTTCGTAGAAGAAGCACGAATCAGAATAGAAAATAGACTTCGGTTAGAACTGGTAGTATTTTTATATTTCAGTTTTTTTTTTTCTTACCAAAGATAAACTGATGTTCTGTTCACTACAAAAGCTTTAAAATTAGGTTGTATCCTAAGACAACTTTAGAAATAGAATTCATAATGAAAAGATGCAATGATTACTTTTTTTATATATCATTTTATTAATAATAATAGGTTTATATATATATTTGAATAAAAATAACGAATTGAAATTCGTCAGAAATGTTCCAAAATGTAGTAATCTATTTAAATTTGTGTGCTAATAATTGTTACTAAAAGCTGTACGTTGTCCTTAATGCTTCTGTGATTAAGCAACTGCATTAACTATAAAGCTTACATATGATCTAATATTATGTTCATATAATTGTTTGTTTTTATATAATATTAGTTTAAATGATAATATATTATGTTAAATTGTGTGATAAAAAAAGAACGAGAGTCATTCCAGCATATTATGTTTTTATAATCAAGTCCATTTTTCATTAATTTATATATATTTGATTTATATTTACTGATCATTGTTTAGTATAATTATTCTGACTTTTGTTGAAATGAGAAACGATGAATTATAAAAAAATGTTTTGAATACTTTTTTAATTGAAAATATTTTTATTGCAGACGAACTCGGAATCAACAAGGACAGATACAAGTCTTTGGCCGACGAAATGGACTCCACTTTTGCCGAATTGGCTGGATATTAATGGAAATATTATTACATTTCTAAAATTATGGATATTTATTTTTCTCGTTACACAGCAGATACACGCAAATGCAATTTACACCAAACACAAACATAACGAAAGGAAACTCGTTTCAAAAATTCAACTGCGTCCAAATGCATACTCACTTTATACATTTATACAATGTGAATTATTTATTTAATTTCTAATTAAAAACCTATTTATTCCAAATCCGATAGCAAGATACGAGTTGCTGTTAAAGAATGTGACCACAATTCGTGCAATGGTTATGTTAAACATCTATGCCGGGGATAAAATCTCAGGGAAAATATTACACAAATTCTACGTTGTCGTTGACGAATGATTTCGGATAATGCAATTTACCCAAATGTTTTGTCCCCAATATTGCATTCACTATGTTATAAGTTGAAATCGATAAAAACGCATTCACAAATATAGATCGGAATGTATACATATGTTATGTAATGTACGAAATATTTAAATATATGATATTTAATTATTGGCTGTAACTGTTTCGAGTCATACTATGAGTCGGTTTATCCGTTTTAACTATTGTAAAGAACTGTATTAGATTATATTATTATAAATATGTATTTCTTATTTTTATCCAAAAACATCCCGACTCTTATAGTTTAAATAAAAAAAATATTAAAAATAAATGTCATTGAACAGATTAAGTGTATATTTTATATCGTGATACACTAAAGACACAGAAATACACACTGTGTAATAGGTCAAATAAAAAAAATGTTGCCAGTTGTTCCTTATAGAAAAAATATAGAATAAGTAATAGTGCTTGAACATTTTTGTACTGTTATTGAATTATAATTTGGTTGCAACATACAAATTTGTGGACATCATAAAATATATGATAATAAAGTACGAAGAATTCAATAATATCATTTAAATTTAATAATCGATACATTTTTAGTTATGTTTATTTATTATTTTTTAGTTTATTTAAAATAAATTAATAAAATTTGAAATAAAATGTTAAAAAATATGACATTACTTAAAAAAAAGTAAACAAAAATAAAAAGATTGTCGATAGGCATTAAATTAAAAATTAGTTATACTCATAATGAAGTAATTAAATAATATTATATCATATTATTCATTTCAAATATACTTTTAAAGAATGTTTGATATTATGAAACAAATTTGTAAAACAAAGTTGTAATTATACTCAGTTAGTGTTTCAAAAACTAGAAATCGCGCCATTTAAAATTGGAGAAAAATTTTATCTTCACTTTGCACTATAAATGCGATTTTCTATTTTCTTTCACATCAGGGATGTCATTTAGATTAAATTTTGAGGGATATGAAATATTAATTTTTTTGGCCTACTATAAATAAGGTTTCTCCCCTAGAAAAATTTTCAATTTACAATCGGATATCAAAAATAATAAATAAAATTTTCTTTTAATCTTGCACAAACATATAAGTGTCTATATTATTCTGACGTAGAATTCAAATTTCTACGCGAAACATTTCATTAAAAAAAGATTAAATTAATGGTATTAGCATAATTCTAGTTTTTTTCTTTAAATTTCTCATTGTTCAAATGAAATCAAAGTGAAAAAAGAATTTGTTTTATAATCATTTTTGAGGAAATTAAATATCATCTCCTTATTTTACAAAGTTAATTTTAATTTTAAAATTGTATAATAAGAAATATTAACTCCATGAATTTAGACCTGTAACATCCTCAAGAAAAATCTAATCAAATCTGAGTCCTTTGGTCAATTTGTATAAAAAATAAATAATAGTATATCTTTTTGAAGAGATGTTCGTTCTCTAATAAGGTAAAGGTTCAAGTCTGTTGAAACGGGGTTAGGGTGTTTGCAAATATCTTTTCCCGAATGATGAATTAATAATTAAAAATACTTTTCCGCGATTCTTAATAGATGGGAGAACGATATAGTAAATAAATAAATACTTTTAATAAGTACATTTTCGTAATTCTTGGAAATCGTTTTTTGATCAGCTCAAAAGAAAGTTCCAAACTTATGGTAGCAATAGACAACAAAAAATGTAACTTTTGTAAAAATAATATTCTCTTGAAGTGATACAACCGCGAAAAAGTTTCAAGTAATATTTTTAGGTTTTTATAAGAAATCAAATTTCTTATATCTATTTCAAATAACCCTAATATAACAAATGCTAAAAAGACCCTAATTCCGGTGCAGCAGAATCAAGCGCGTTGTTTGAAAACATTTATGACGAGGCACCAGTGGACTCTCTAAAAATGAAAGATATTATCGATATTCATCTCTGCCTATATTGACTTCGAAAAAATCTAAAATTTTAGAACCTGAATATTGCATAACAGATTATATATGTAATTCTATAATCAGTAAAAACTAACGTCATTGTGTGGTGTAGTGATATAAATATAACTAGAATACTTTAGAGCACTGTAAGAGCCCTAGTAATCTATAATCTTCTCTATCTCTTTTTCACTCAATGCTTTAAAAAGAGAAAGGAAATATATTGAGCAGAATCGCATCGCACGCGATAATTTTAAGAATAACTGGAGTCGTGGAGTTTTTTTGTGCAATGTTCGCAAATAATGACACTTCTGGCTCAGTTTGTTCTATTTGTTTTCATAAATAATAAGTTAAATGTTATACGAACTTTATAGAGTAAAACTTTAAGACATTTTTTACTGCTGTCAACTCCTGTATAATTGGAAAATAACCGGGTTCTTTAGTCTTCAATTATAATGTTTTTATGACCATGAGTAAATATCC
>JABFPK010001313.1:0-12046 GCA_022817445.1 Habroteleia sp. ZL-2020
CTCCAAGGAGATAGCAATTAATGCAAGTTTTTAATTTTTTTTTATTTTAAAAGCGTCTAAACCCTTTTATAATATGTTTTTGTCAAGTCAATTGTGTGTGGTGATAAATAGGAAAATTTTAAGAAAAAAAACATTCAATTTATTATTTCCATGTTTTTATTTTAGAATCTTTAGTTTACATTATAAAAAATGCAATATTAACTGCAGAATGGTATAATACACGAGGAAAAATGTCGATTCTGAAAGCGCATATATTATTTGCTGCAATGTATACGAAAAGGATAATAATATGTAAACATTGAATTGAACAAAGAAAGATCTAAAATGTATTGTTTTCATAAACTTAGGTTTTTTGTTTTGTTGTATCTATATATAGTTATATAGGAATATCAAAGTTCTCTCTCCTGGGATCAAAACAATAACAACTAGTCTTTTTCTGTCTTTCAATTCAAATGTTTATGTTTTAGTATTAATGCTATTTTAATAGATTTTATATGCTTCTCTAGCATTGACATTTTCCCGTATAAATAAAAGATAAAACAATTTTTAAAAAATAAATAAATATGTAAGTAATTAAAAAAGAAATATTTAATTAATGTTAGTAAAGTGTGATTGACTAAAATATTGTAATAAAATAATTATGCTACAAATCTTATTTTTTTACACATTTTATTGAAATGATCTTATGTAAATCATAGATAATATGCTCGGGGCGCCCCCTAAATCTAGGTGCCCTGGGCCGTCGCACAAGTCTATGTACAATGAAAATATGGAAAGCATATTTAAAATTACAAATTATTATTTTTCTTTTGAAAGAAATTTATTTTAATTATTTAACTTGGAATTAAAAATCAAGGAGGTATACTGCAATTTAAATAATAAAATATTAGATTTTGTATTTCAATTGTGTAATTTGCATGTGATACAACAATAGATTTTATTTTTTTAAAATTTATTTTAAAAAGTACATCGTTGAATGCCACCATTTTGGACTCATTCAAGTTGTAAAAAAGACATTAAGTTCTACAGTCACGTGCCGCAAGGGACGAAAATTCGCGAGTGCCCAGCGGCACCGATAAAGCCCATGAAACGAGCTATCATCCGACACAAAAATTAATAACGCGACTCGTTTTAAAATCAACCTGCAATCTGCGTGTTTACGGTAATTGGAGGCGTTGTAAATTTGGCTGCGGATTTGACTAAGCCTCGCCCGAACAAAACAGCTCACATTGACATTCATAACCCGGATTGTTATGTTCTGTGAAACCCGTGTTCTCGATATATACGTCCGAACGCTCGAATTTGCCGAGATTAAGAGGCTCGGTTTATCTAGAGAGATGCTTCGCATATAATCTTACGGTTAATTAACTCACTTTAATCAAATTCCAAATTATAGTTAGAATGAAATTAATTCGTAATTTTCTTATATAAAAATAGGGGTTTGTTTTTATTGTACAAGGTAGTTCTTTTAACCTTCAAATAACCTTCAAATGTAACATTCAAATAATTGAAAAAAGACGAATTGTACAAAAAATGTCTAGAATAAAATCTGATTATTTTTAAGAGGGCTAACATTGTTCGTTTAAAATTAACTTAGTGTCTTATAAATTAAAAATTTTTAGTAATGAATTGAATTGTCTAAAATACATTAAGACATTCTTTGATAATGGAAGAATTCAAAGAAAGTCAAAGGAAAAGTTAATTCTATTGTAAACTTTTAGCTGGTTAACCTTCCACGTTTTTTGTAATAAGTACGTATTAACAGAAAAGCGAGAGAGGTTACCCAGCCAAAAGTCAGAACACAGTAGAAATGACATTTTTTTCACCATACAAGGGTCCCATTATCAAAGAATCAGAAGTAAAGAAATCAGTTCATTACAATACCATTTTAATGTAAAAAGGCCATTTTCTTAACATTATTTTTTGTCGATTTATTTTCTCAATGGGGGATTTCCTAGATGCATAAATAAGTTTCTGAGCATCCATCCACCTCCATAAAACTTTTTTATGGCATTTTGACTTCATTTGACAAAATTTTCCAAATTACCCAAAAAATGCTATCGAAAATGAGAAATTTTAAAATGGAAAAATTAGGATTGTGCTAATGCCATTCATCTAATCTTTATCTAATTAAGCCTATCTTGTAGAGATTTGAATTCTGAATTAGAATAATATAGATACTTGTATGTTTGGCTGTCAGTCTGATGAAAATTGAATTTATTATTTCTGAAATCCGATTGAAAATTGAAAATTTGTCTAGGGGGGGACCTTCTAAATTTCGAAGGGCCAAAAAATTTAATGTTTCAAATCTCGCAAAATTCTATGTAAATGATATCCCTAATGCGAAAGAAGATAAAAAATGGTGTTTAAAGTGCAAAATGGTGAAAAAAAATTTCATTATTTTCAGGTGCCCAAATGTCACGTTTTTGGAACACAAACTGAGGATGAGGCTGAAAAATTTTTTTTTCCAATTTACTTCCGCAAATAGTATTTTAAATGCATAAATAAGCTTCTAAGCTTTCCTCCACCGATATTAGATGTTTATTTTGCATTTTGACTTTGTTCGGCAAAATTTTCCAAATTACCCAAAAAATGCTATCAAAAATGAAAAATTTTAAAATAGAAAAATTAGGATTGTTCTAATGCCATTCATCTAATCTTTATCTAATTAAGCCTATCTTGTAGAGATTTGAATTCTGCATTAGAATAATGTAGATTCTTGTATGTTTGGATGAGAGCGTGAAGAGAATTCCATTTACTAATTCTCAAATCCAACTGAAAATTGCACATTTTCTAATGTGGTACCTTCTTAATTATGAAAAGATAAAAAAATTATTGTCGCAGATCCCGCAAAATTCAATCCAAATAACTTCCTTGATATAAAAAAAGACGGAAAACGGTATTTAAAGTGAAAAATGGAGAAACAATTTTTTCAGCAATTTCAGGTGCCCAAATGTCAGGTTTTCTAAAGATAATCTTGTGCAAAGAGATAAAAAATTTATTTTCCAATCTGCTTCCGCAAATCATATTTTGGGTACTTAAACGTGTTTCTGAGTAACTCTCAACTGATATGACATTTTTTTCGCTTTTTGATTCTGTTCAAATTTGCAAAAAAATGAAAAAATTCTATTTATCTTTTAACATTTGTTTATTTATTAAATTTAATTTTTAAATTAATTAATTGATTATGATTACATCAATTAGTATATAATATATAGTATCATAGTTTTCAATTTGTTGTTAAACTTCGTTTCTTAATTTCGTAATATGTTTTATAATGAACGTTTATACCGATTTATTTACCTAACTCATGTTTAACTTCATTTTAAGCTGATTGGCTGCCAATTTTAAGCTCAATTCGCTGAAAAAATGATCGCCGCGCGTATGCGAGCATAATGTTGAGTTAAAATTTTTGGTTTCACAAAAGATGCACAGTACATATTATTATATTAATTATATTATATTAATTCTTTTTTTGCGTCACATTAGGGATTTAATAGTATATTACAGAACGAGAAAAAAATGGTTTTATATATATAATTTATAATATAAGCCATAGGAGAGGGCTATTTTGCGAGATACTTTATATAAATTAAAAATCATTCACCTAGTTTTTTATGATGAGAATTAAACAGATAAAATAAAATTTACTTACTAATTCTGTTAGCAAACATCGTTACTTTTCCATTACTTTTTGTAATGAATATTTTTATATCCAAAAAACTTTATCTTTTTAAATGCTGTGAATCTAAAAAAGGAACTGAAAGCTATAATCAATGTTTATAAAAGTTACTTTAATTATTCAAAATAAATGAAAATTTGAAGGCAAACAATATATTCAAAATTTTAAAATAATTAAATTTCTTAGAATTTAAATTAAAATCTTAACTCAATTTAAAATTAAAAAATTTTAGAAGAATAATCAAAATAAAAAAAACATTTAAAATAAAAAGTTTTTTTAAAAAAGTAGGAATACATTTTTTAGAAATATTCTGTTTGCGAAGGGACATTGATACGAGTTATACCGACTCTAAATATTTCATCTGAAATGTGTCTCATTAATGCTAATTTATTCAAGCATTAACATACATTCAGATCGGAATATCCTATAATCCAGAAGATGTTTCCGAATACACTGATTATTTAAACTATTCAAATGAGCGATATTTCATTTCACGAATTCCATGTCGAGCAACTTGTTCTCTTCTGTGACTAATTGTTAAAAAGAACTTTTTAAGCCAATAATGTAAAACAGGATTTTCATCAAATTTCACTCTTTAGTCAAAAAATTAAACAAAAAATATTTTGTTTATGATAATATAAAAATGTCAACATTTATTTTCAATTCAAACATTTACTTTTTAAAATAAAATTGCAAATTTAAAGCAATGAAAAATTGATAATTGAAAAAAAATATATTACGTATTTTTTAAATATAAAAGAGGTTTTTTATTATACCTCAATTATAAATTACAATAATTTTAAAGAATGCGCCCAAAGTTAATTTTACTTTAAAGTACGCGAGATTCTGAATTCAACTGGCATTAGTAAAAATGACGTATTCACTGCCAACATTAGCACGTCTCCTGTGATACAAATTATCGCTGATAATCCGAAATGCGTGCTAATTATACATTCCGTAGAACAATTATGCTTTTCACGTCTTGTTTAGTTTCATCTAACTTTGGCATTATTACTCTAATTACGAGTTATGAATGCGAATTATCATTTGCCGCAGTCGATACAAGCAAACTTGATATGTTCAATAAGTTCAACGTCAAAAATCAAATCCGTAATCAGTTTGAGAATATTAAAAGGGAAATTGAACAATTAGTTAACGAAAATAAGAAATTTCAAATAGATGACGCATTTTTAACTTCGAGTATGAAGTAATTTAAAATTCCAATGTAATTTTTTGAAATAAAATCAATATTGGTTTTTTTGAATTTTTTTTAAATGCGTCTTGAAAAAACATTAAAAATATTATTAATCAAAAAAAATTATTATGAAATATAACATGAAAATGAAAAATGAATTCAATAAAAAATAAATTTAATTATTTTTACTTGAAAACAGTGAAATTAAATATTACAGAGATTTTAGGCATTTTCATATTTTTGCAAGTTTTTATAATTACGCTTTGAAATTATTTCAAAAATAAAAGACAATTCCTCGAAATTATTAATAAATTTTAAAAAGAAATAAAAATTCATATGATAAATATAATTACTTCTGACGGAATATGAAAAATAACCTTCAGAAAGAAAGTTATATTAAGAAATTATCAATATGAGCAAAAACGTGAACCGATTTAAATAAAATATTATTCTAAAACATATAATATTTGTGTAAATTATGAATTTTATTTCTGACATGAAACGTCAAAGGAAATAAAGCGCATTTAATTTGCTTTTGTAATTTAACTTTAATGTACGACATATTAACAAATCGTAAAAAATATTAGCATCTCAGGAAATTTGAATTTGTCGTGTAAGCCCGTAGTTCAAAGGACCTGGACTTCCTTTTCGATTTCACGCTGTCTTTTGAGCTCAAGCTCTAAGCATTTTTTCGTAAATTCTTAATTTATTTAATTTTCCTTCTACTGTCATCTTAAATTATGGTAAACTAAATTAAAAAATAATAATATATACAATAATACTTAATAATAATTAATTAATTATTAATTTAATGTAATCATAATAATTTATTTAACAATTGAAATATTACCAAAAGAAAAAGTCATTCACTTTTATTCAATACAAAATAATTAGGAAAGTTTCCAAGGTAAAAAATGTATAAATATGAAAAAGTTACAACAAAAAAGGAAAAAAATGAAACGCAGGGGTTTTGTTCTACCATATTTATTTAAGACCCAAAAATGTACAGTTTGTTCAATAAATTTCGCTCTCGCAATATTCATTGCTCGCTTAATGTAATAACAAATGTCCGCTAATGAATAGTTTGTTTTTACACGCGCGAAGAAAAAGCTCGTTGCGAAAATGGCCACGCTTTCCGAGCACATTAGGACAGTTTTGCCAGTTTTATCTGTCTTGCCCCCCACTCTAACTTCACACACTCGTTCAGAAGTTCATGCAAATGCTGCGCGATCTCTTTTTTTTGTGTAGGGTGGGAAGAGGGGGAGATGTAGGGGTGGGAGTTGATTTGATTTTTTTTTGCGCAAAGTTTTTCGCAAAACTAGACCAAAACAATAAAAAACAAAAAAAAAATGAATGAAGGAAAAAAAAGAGTCGCAAAAAGATTTAAAAAAGGAGTTGAGCGGTGAATTTGATGGGATAAATTGGTACATTGGACCGCATTTGCCAATTTACCCCTCGGCTGTGAAAATTCGTCGTAAAAAACAATCGTTTGAAGATGTGAAAACAAGGTTTATTGGTTTCGTTTCGCTACACGACTATTGTTTCCAACAAGTGTTTGGATGTCTTGGATCTGTTGCATTGTGATCTGGCAGATGGCGCCGTGATCGCGACTGCTAATCGGGCCGCTTCAACGTAATTTGCTCGTTAAAAGACGCTCGTCTGTACAAGTGCAACTGACTTCGCTCGCCTAATTACGTCTCGTACTGAAAGTGATCACGTGGCATTACATTTTTGACTTCTCCTGTAACAAATGAGAACATTCGATTAAAGTTTTATGATGGCTTGTCGGGATTTCTGAACAAACGAGACGTTTAATTAAGTTTATTAATTTCCCTCTTATTGTTCTTTACTTGTCATAATGTAACAAATGTATGAAAATTTCAATTCGGAAACAAATTACATTCTTCGTTATAAAGGATTAAAATTAAAAATTGTATTTTATTTAACATTTCGACATCACAAATATAATTGCCATTTTTTATTTACCACTATTTTACTTTTTGCCCGATTATTTACCCTAAAATAGGTTTGAATTTTATTCCCCCATCCACGTAATTCAATGGCCTAATTTTCAGTGCACAATCTCATTAATCGCCGACTTCTAAAATACATCAGTCGCGAGCAGTTCGAGTAACCAAAAGCTTCTCCTTAAAAACGTATACATCGTCATTAAATTTGGACGCGCTATAATCAAACATGATTTATAAGCTCGAATCGCCTACAACAACATTCTCAATAATGTCGGTCTGAATCGAAAGGCGAACCACCACACTTAATAACCAATTAAGAAGCGGCTATTTGTTATCACGAAAATCGATCACACACCACTGTACTACTTTGTCTTCATTTTGCCGAGATTGTCAAAAATATCAAACTGACGTTTAACTGACATCCCAATTGGACTCAATTTTTTGGAAAATTAATTCGCAAATACGTCAATGACGTCATTTTCATATTATTGTGGAATTTGCGAATGAAATTGATCACAAATTTTAAACAATTTTAATACTTTGAATATCGCAACAAATGCATTTCAATTTTCAATGATTCCCGACGACATAAAATCCTTAATTGATAAAAATAAATATTAAATCAAAAAAAATTGTAAATTAACTAAATGAATTATCGTTATTCATTTTTCAACATTTGATTTCAATATCACAAACTTGAAATTCACATGTTCGATCGTACAATTAACATATAAATTTGAAATGGCGTCATCAAAACGGCAATTGAAATAAATTTTGAAGACGAAAGAAAAAAGAAAATAATGAAACTCGTCTTTGAAATTCTGATGACCGGATTGTGTCGATTATGAATGCCGCAATAATTTTATTGTCCAGGGATTTCGTATTTTCGAATAAAAGGATCTTCAATAGCTCATCTGCGGCATCCTTGAAGATAAGCAGACAATTAAAGAGGGAAAGAAATTCGAAATTTGCAAACAAATTCAAATTCAAAATGCAGGAATTAGACGATCGTCAGCAAACTTGGTCGCTCTAAATATTTGCCCAATTACAGGGCACCGTAATAGGCGCGTTTCAGATAACATCGACGCTTAAGATGCACTAAATCATGGCCTGGGAATACGTAAATTGCACGGATAAATGATGTGACGTTCGACGAAATTTATGTCCGCTAATATACCCGATTGTTTATAGACCGAGGTTACGTAATTAAAAGATTTGTAGATGTCGCTGCTGTACAAATTTGAACATTATATCGCCATTTATAATCTAGATAATTATTATGATATGACATATTGCATCGGAATGACTTTTCAGAATAATGAAATAATAGATCACAAAAAAAGTCATTTGTGATGTTACAATCTACAATTTTGATTTAATAGCACGAATGCGTTTTACCACAAAAAATGTATTATCACGAAGAATTAATTCAATTAAAAAATTGTCCATATAAAATACTCGTTAATCGCAATTTTTAATAGTTCGAATAAAAATCGAGAGGCACATATGAATTTGAGAACAACATAAATGTTTTATTTTCATTTATAATATTATTTTATTTTAGATTGCAATATTAAATTTAAAATATCAGAAAAAATTCCGCTGCGTTTCCCCTGTCAATTACTTTGTAATCAAAAAATTTTCATTTGCAATAGTTGCTTTCATCCGAGTTGAAATTCCAATACATAACACGAAAATTTAAAATATTACAAAGAAATTTGAAGCATATACTTTGAGGAAATAATTATTTGAACGTGACAAAAGAATTACATTATTTATATTATTTTTTTATTAAAATTGCAACATTCTTGTTTCTAAACCGTTTATGTCGCAACCAGCTTAAATCTATTATTTCATTTCACTTATGCGAAAAGTCCTTGTCCTGTTAAACTACGTCTGAAATATTGCCGTCAGTTGCATCGAATAGAACGAAATAAAACGGGACCAACCTTTGCTGAGTCGCCGCCACCTAGGAACACAAGACCCGTAGCCCCGGCGTACGCGATCAATGTGTCCACGGCCTGCTGTGTCTCCAGAAGTATCCGCACCTCGTTCATCCAGTCCCGTGCCACGGCGCGAGGCGCGCCTTTCAGCAAGTTCATGTAGCGCAGCGACATTTTAAAGTCACCGCGATCCATCCAAAACCTGCAACCGACATCAAAGTGTTTTACATTTAGTTTTCAATTTAACACGAACTCAGCAGAAGGAAACTTTCGTCGTGAAAAAATAATTAAACTAGATTAATTGTGAATCTCAAAAATACTTCATTTTGTGACATCGCATTAACTTAAACAAAATTACCGATATCATAATAATCAGTCGTTGACAAAACTTGTGATGTCGCAATTCCAATGAATGAAATTAATCACAACGAATTCAATAATTTTATTATAAATGTTTACGTATCACAAACATTTTGTTAAAAATTGAATGCGCATGTAAAAATAATTGCTAACTTGAACATCACAACAATATTGTCGCATCACAATATTGTGATTTCAACAACAGTTCAAGGCTGAATATTATAAACAAATTTGTGCAATGTCACAATTTCTTACAATCACAAAACCATAAACTAAAAAGTTTGCTTCTTATAATTATTAATATATTAGCTGATATGAATTTATTGCAAGAAAATCGAACGTCGTCACTTCGGCAAAAGGATTTCTAAAACAGCGAGGAGGGGGTAGAAGATAACAAGGCACATGCTGCGAATTGTTGTCGATGGCAAGTGTTGTTCGCGAAGTGTAGCGCCACCATGACCAGAATACAGCCGCCGTGATTCCCTTAACCCGACTGGGTCGCACACGAAATAGTTTGGAAACTAGTAATAGGGGCCAGCGGGGGAGGGGAAGCATGCAAACAACCGCCACCGGTCATCCAATCTCTTCTGCCTCAAGTTCTGCCCCGATACCTTTGCATATTCTCTCGCCTCGCAACTTCCAGCCCGAGTTTTCGCGACCCAGCACTTGGCACTTCCATTAGCGTTCGTGTAATAATAAACAAGGCACGATATTTCGAATTCAAATTAAGGATAGATTATATCACAAACATTTGATTTTCGTAGTCGTGGCAGCGAGAGAGAGAAAGGAGGGGGGGATTATAACACGTTATATTATCTAAGAAATATACAAAATATCGTTAAAATTGTATTGTCACAAAAAATATCATAATCTATATAATAATTAATGATTAATATATAATTTAATTATAATTATTAATATTATAAATGAAGTATTAACCGCAATAAAAGATTTTAAGTCTGCTGTGAATTTTTATTTCAGATCACAAATTAATATTTGTGATGCATCACAAATCACAAAAACATTTAGTGACGTTTAATTTAATTCAAATTTCAAAAAATTGTGCCGATGCCAAACGGTATATTAAACGTTCTTTGTTCATAAAAAAATCCCTGCCGTCAAATTTGAACAATAAGATTTGAATATTTAATCCCCGCTGAAATATCGGGATAACTCAAAAAATAATAGAACCTCGTAATAATTATAATAGCGTTTAATACTTTTTATGACGTCGAGGGAGGATCAAAGACGAATTTTGAAAAGTTCCACTATAGATTTATCAGCCATACACGGTTAACTGCGAAAGTTGAACGCGAAGTTTGGCATGACGCGGCCGCGTTATTAAGTACACATCGTAATTTCTCTCGCGCTCACGCGCATTGTAATTAGAATTACAAGAAGCGCTGAGCCATTAAAGTTAACGCGATTTTATGTTTTTCGCGGATTCATCGTATAAATGAACACCGTAAATCATTCTGACGAGCAACAACTTCGATAATTAAGCCGCCAGAAAAATTTACTGCCGATCGTTTATGGCGATTTCGTCTTAGCCAATAAGAAACCTCGACGAATTAGCCGCGTTCAAATTCAAATTCCTACGACGCCACTTAAATAAATGCATTAAAGAAAATGAAGCTATCCAAATTTGTAATGTCTCGCACCATAAGGGCCATTAAAATTAAAATTTAATTTTGCTCATGCTTTATATAACAATTAATTTCATTTAAATTGCTTCTTTATTTAATTTTTCTTATTCCGAAGTTCAATTCAAACAGTTTTAAGTGTCGTCATCAACAAATAAAATTACTTGACATTTTTCAAATTTTAAAATAATCCGCCATTAGGATTGTGACATGACATGAATTTTTAATACAATTTTCGGTTAAAAAAAACGGAACTGACGAAATTTCCATCAAAAGTAATGTTAACGATTTATAGTTTGCCATTTTTCATTTGTAAGATGAAAAAAGACTTGATGCGAAAAGGAAGGGGAGGAGAGAGAAAGGTGGCGCTAGTAGTTTAGGTAAGATAGCAACGAATCGCGACGAAAGATACGGCGCTGCTGAAAAATACGAACAGCGACGGGCCGCAAAGACTGACAAATGATTCAGATGAGATGCTATCTCGGCCCTGAAATCGCCACTCGCGCAAATCTATAAATCAGGACCCCATCCGCGGCAGGAACCGCTTTTTTGCGACGCGAAAGCCAGAAAATTGGATGTTTGATAATGTTGTTGAGAGAATAAAAAAAGCGCCAAGCTCGGCTATTTTCTTTCGATAAATCACATGTTTGCGTAAGGTAATGTTGCGAGTGCACTATATCGCATCGTTATTTTCAATTATTTTTACTTCGTAGAATAGCAATGGCGTCATTGAAAAATTGGAAAATTAAAAAAGATATATTTAAAAATGTAAAATTATGAAATAATTCGAAAAACGTTATTTTGCTTTCAACATTTTTCTTCTCGCATCACAAAAGTTTGGAATATTTTTTCTTAATAACATTGTGATATTATAAAAATAAATATTTCATATAAATAAATATTATGTTGCTTGTGAAAAAAATAAAATATAACCACGCCTTTTTAGGGACACTTTTTTTGGTCAAATGAATTTCAGGTGACGTTATATCCATTTTTTTCTGGTTTTTGTGACAAAAATATAGTGACATCACAATCAAATCATTTATGAAATAAACAAAAATACAATATCTATGTTTCAAAATCTTTTTTAATCCAATCAACTTTGTGGGATAAATAAAAAAAGTTGTGTCATGTTTGAAATTGCAATTGTGATATCACAATTAATTTTTTTATCTCAAAAAGCAGAAAAATACAATAGCAAATTTGAATTTGCTTGTTAATTCTTAAGTCTTTATTTATATTTGAAATAAAGC
>JABFPK010001314.1:0-12043 GCA_022817445.1 Habroteleia sp. ZL-2020
CTGTGACAATACTGTGCCAGTGTTGTTTATTATAACCGTTGTTTATAGTACTGGGACTGCGTCCCATGGCGTTTCACTCCTACGGTTAGACAACGGTTGTTACGCGGTTATTGGTACTGGGCCAGTACTGGGCCATTTGTATATTTCCACATGGGAATCAAAACCTGCACAGTATTGGCACAGTGTTGTCCCAACGTTCGGCTCACAGAAGAAAATTATGGTCAGTTGAATCGTTGCGACGGTGTTGGGGATTTTTTTTGCCAGCACTGGGCCAACGACTAAATATTGACGCATATTATCTAATGCTGTGCCAATGTTGGGCCGTTTGTTTGGGTTGGCCAACGGTAGATTTTTCTCTATGGGAAATTCTAAAAGCAATCCCTAATAAAATGGCTCGTTTCTGCATTCGGAACGAGCAAAAAAATATATAGAAATGAAATATGGAACATTCGCACCGCCTAACAATATCAATTTATTGCTACAAGAAATTCAAGTGACTCTGTTTTTGGTCAAATCCGATGCACACGACGCAACGACCAACTGCGAGACCGAGTCCGTTCGCGCAACGCCGACCTCGCCGGACAGGAGACTCGTTGGAAACAATCAACATTATGCAATGGCGTTTTAGAAACGCGTTCGGCATTATTACAGATTGTGTCTTTACACCGATCACGTTTCTCGCCGACGAAACACTTTCCAAAATAAGATACTCGAGTTTAAACGTCAATGTTAATTGTGGGAACCGAGCGGAGATTCCCTCGGGTGATGCGCTTTTTGCCGACTCGGAATGCCGCTTGACAAATAAAGACATAATGTAACATGGACGAATGGCCGCGCGAGGAGTTATGATTTTGCATTGGGACACTTGGATCCCGATTTGGACGACGCTTCGTCCATTTTCGTCCGGCCGCCGGAGTCGTTTTCTCGTACAAGAACTCAGATCGACGCCGTGTATCAGTCCGAGAAAGTATTCCCATATATAAAATAAGTCAATAAATAAATATTGTCCTGGAAACACGTCGGGACATTGGGAGATGTGTTTTCCCAATGTTGCCACAAGCGATCCTAGACCGGCCGAAATGGAAATAACAAATGGTTCCGAGCCATATACGCGCTTTAACACGGAGAAAGAAGTCGCCGGGTCTTCGGATGTAACGGTTTTCAGGTGTTTCGGTATTGGATGAAAAGTCTTCGATTTCTCTCGACGAATCGAATTTTTGGTGCTCGTGTCGTTGACAAACGCATGCACTTGAGAAGGAAATACATAAACATGCCACTGTTAATTGCTGATAACACTGGCGGTTCGCCGCTTTTTGAAAAGCACGCTCAAGGTGTTCGAGAAATCCGGAGTGGCTCTTTATACGGGTCTGTTTTGCATTTGTCTTTTTTGTCCCGTTCTCTTCGTTGCTTTTTATCAATCACATCACCTCAAACTAGAAGATCCAATGTATTCGTACCGAACGCTTCATCAGAAAGTTATCATGATAGTCTCTAGTTTATGACGCTCATTAGCATTGAATTCGAATGAGGTTAGTTTGCGATTTATGTTGACGGAGATATTAACATTTCAAAATACGGAGAATGTATTTTGTGTTCGGTATTTAAAACAAGTCAAACTTATCAATCAGCCGACGATGTGTCATTCACGAATCGCATGAATTCATATTCGAGATCCTAATCGCTCTAATAAGTCGTCATAATTTAATCACGTAATGTCAGATGTTTCGAAACCTGGAACTTCCGACGAGTGTGAATCTCGAAAGCCTTCGATTTGTAATCTTCGGTTTATTGTTTTGCGTGAATTATTAATTCTTACACTGCGCACGTATTAACATAGATAGCGATTTAAATGAAACTTTATCTACGATCGAATAACCACGTTGTTAGATCAATTTTCCCACTAGCGCATTACGAATTCATGGCATATTATTTTTGATATAAATACTCGTAACATAATATCAATTAGCATTAGTGGAATTGGATTTATTTTTCTTATGCAAATTTTATTAAAATTTTGAAATTTGCTTCTTAAAATGTATTGGTGATCCTAGTAAAAATTTATTAGACGATTCAACTGACCATAATTTTCGTCTTTGAGCCGAACGTTGGGACAACACTGTGCCAATACTGTGCAGGCTTTGATTAATCATAATAATAATAATATAATAATTATTATAACCGTTGTTTATAGTACTGGGACTGCGTCCCATGGCGTTTCACTCCTACGGTTAGGCAACGGATGTTACGCGGTTAATGGTACTGGGCCAGTACTGGATCAATTGTATATTTCTACATGGGCCATGCGTTACACCCATGGTTGCTGCCGGATCAATGTTTTCCAGGGATTTTCTTCTCCGCCAAAATGTTATATAAAAAAATTCATAACGATAAATTATAAAATTGAAGCGGCTAATTGCTTAAAAAATGTCATCGGTTACGACTTCTGAAGCGTTCAAAAAATTGCATTCGTTTTTTAAGCGATTTGGAGTGAAAAGTGGTAATTATATAAAGTCTTTAACAAAATGAGCACAAAGTACCCGAATGCATTTAAAAGCCAAAGAAGTTGGCTCGGATTCGTTTCGCAGGGTCTGTTGAGTGATGTATCCTTGGCAACTGTCCTATAGATTCGAATTCGACGCAAGTCACCGCAATGTTTACACTGATTTCTGGTTTAGAAACCAGTGGCTCCGATTCCCCTCACGTGCAGGAAAATGTTGTCCGTTTTTTCCTAAGAAATCGATGTAGTGGTGGCTGAGTGACTCGATTAACATCATACCAATCACATTCTTGATCTTTTCCACATAAAATCGCGATTTCATAGCGCAAGAGGAAAAATGACAAGCCGATACCGGCGGCCACGCACTTTTTATTCAATTTAATGGACAGATTTTTTACGCCGATCGTTTATGGCACGAGACAAATCGGCTCGGGATTCCGGACGTGCCGCAGTATTTAAGATACTTAGCAGGTTGCGCGGTCTAACAGATTTGTCGCACGCGCCCCTAAATGGCACGAACTCTCGTTACGAGTTGTGCGTTCCTTCTCGATTGGCACTCTGCCGGACGAGGAACTGAAAAACTTGAAAGGCGAACGAACGTTACGCAACGCTTACGAATCTTGCCGCTTGTTTCGTTTCGCCACAAAGAATAGCAGAGCGTCGATGCAACGACGCGAATACTCGCGCGACGAAACCGAGCATTTCGGCATTTTTGGCGATCCGGACATTAATAGGGTTATTAACGAATAAGCGCTAATATACATTTCAATGTCGATAAATGATGTTTTATTCATTGTCGAACGTCATGTTCGTTGCTATTAATTGCTTGTAAAATATGTTACGCGACAACAAATAAAAGTACCGCAACTACTACGTAATCGCTATGTTTCTAGTAAAATTCATCGGATTACTCGTCGGATAATGCACGCTTTTCGAAAGCCTCGATCGTGAATTCGTGACATTTAGCTACGGTGCAAATGCCGCTGCTCACTTTTGATGGGCCTCACGTGTCGCTCGATACGCATTACGAGATAACTCGAGAGTCGCCTCTCGGCGGATAAAGATACTTTATGATGGAAAGTCTGCTTGGAAATGTGTACTTAAAGTTAAGAGTCCGTGCATTAAGTTTTGAAAACGTAATACGATCGGCGAAAAAATGTAGAACTAAATTTCTGCGAACAGATGCATCGTCCGATTTGTACAGAAACGAATTTATAACGCACCAGATTTCTCGATTTTGAATAATCACATTGTTGTAGTTTAATACAAATCATTTAATTTTAATTATAAATCATACTCTTCCAATTTCGCAAATTGTCAACCATATATTTTTCTTTAAAAAGTGATAATAAAATTACAATTAAATGAAAATAACTAATGGCCACTTTATTTTTGTTTCATTTGCTTTATTTTTGTTAGAAGAATTACTGGAAAGTTAACCCGTGTGTTTATATAAACATACGAAATCGGTTTGTGTACATACAATAGAGGTCACGAAATTCAAAGTGACAATCGTACTAGTAATTAATCCAATAAACAATCCGCTTGAACCAAGCATGCGGAAGCGTCGTGTCCGAGGTCAATGCCACGAAATCCGAGGCTACCTATGTTGAAAAAAGCCTCGAAAACAGGGTCGTAAATTAGCGCGCGATAACCGTTCGAGCAAGACTGCTCTCAGCTTCGGATCGGGTCCCATGTTAAAGGTATATTCATCGTAGCTCGACAAGAGTTTTACTTTACGATCAAAGTGACGGGTACACATACGAGCAAGCAGATAGACACTTCCGTCGGGCATGTTACTTTTCGCGATTTTTCTCGATTCGTTGTCGCACATTCAAAATATTATCCGCCGCGACTAACCTCTTTAGCAAATGATTCTTGAATTAAATCCTGTTTTTCTTTATTTTTGTTACAGTCATTCTTCGGCCGAACTTACAATAATATGAACAATGTGCCGGACTGCAAAAACAATGGCCTCTGCGTGATTAACAAGAAAAATCGTACAGCTTGTAAGTCGTGCAGATTACGCAAATGTTTGTCAGTGGGTATGTCCAAATCGGGCTCCCGTTACGGGCGGCGATCTAATTGGTTCAAGATCCACTGTTTGCTCCAAGAACAGAACGTGAATAACGGCCCGATGACGCCGGGAACGGCACCGTATGCAAACAATTACCTGCAGAACTACCTAAGCACCCAGCCACAGCCAGGCACTCCTGGCTTGATCTTTGGGAAAGACGGTAAAGATCGCACGTCGCCCAACCAAGATGACCTGGCTCTTCAGACGCAGTTGCTCCAGGTGGCCATGCTCAAACAGGAACAAGAACGAGGCAACAAGTCCCCGCACCCCGACGATCTGGCTGTGCATAATCACCTGAGACTCCTAACATCCTCTTGGCAGAAGCTCCAAGATCGGACGCAGCAGAACCCTACCACACCTCCGCGGGATGGAACGGTGTCACCCAGTCCTTACGCGTACAAGACCCCTATTTTCCCCGGCAGCTTCGTCCCAAAAGAACCTAATCCCCCGGACGTGTTTCGACCCTTCCTACCTACATACAAAAGGACAACCGATACCCCCAGTGATAGTGGAACCTCCTCGGTCGAAAGTGCCGAACATAACGAATGTCGAAGTAACTCGGCACTGAGTTGTTTCAAAAATAGCGTTTCGCCAACACTCTCTGAAAGGGAATATCCACCCCGAAAAATTAACGCAACGGTTACCCTCACCACGGGGTACCATCCCCATTCGCTTGGATTGGTGTACCCGCCTGCAGGATTAGTTACTCCTTCGGTTCCGCAACATTCTCCTCGAGGTGGTGACTTGCTACTGGTGAGTCCTAGCCCTGGAGGACTCGCAGTGGAGCAGGACGAACCAATCGACCTGAGCGTTAGATCCACCAAGAGTTCGTCCGAAGCTAGTGAGCCTTCGTTGAACGAATCGACTGAGAAGAGGGATAATTCTGACGAAGAAGTAGTCAAAGAGGAATCTACAACAAAGAGCAAACCTTTAGATCTGACACTTGGCATCAAAAGGCCGGCGGAACTGCCTCTCACACTCTGATTTAGGCTCGTTCCGATAAGACTTTACGTCACGTGATTCAAAGGATATCTTGCTTAATTCCAGGACAATGTTCATAACATGCGAACCGTTTTAGAAACAGACTTGTTCTTATCAGCTTTATTTATTTATTTAAAAATGCATATTGAATTAAAATCAATTATGTTGTAACATACAATGTTTAGATCGTCCTAGTGTTTTGAATTCAAATTTGTCGGTTTTTAAATGAAAAATAAATAAAAATGAGCTGAAATCGACAAGGACATTTTCAATCTGACTCCTGAATATTTTTTGTGTATTGTCGGGAAGCTATCAAATACACTTACATGACAATAAGCGACGATTAGGTTATTTATTGTAGATACATAACGAAATTATGATTAGTTTATCCAATTAAATGTATTTTACTTCGAACGTTGTTATTTTAACTTATTGTTTAACAATAAACAAAATTACGTATGTATTATTTACACACGAAACAAATTAGGGACAATAATGGTCATTTTTAATTGTAAAAAATATTTTGAAACATTCCAAAATTTGTATATTACTTTCAACATTTGAGTTGGTTCTAAATCAATTATCGTTGAAAATATATATCACGGTTTAATAATTCAAAATTATTAAACCATTTAAAATGATATAGGTAAATTAATTTCTTTTTAAATTTAAAATTGAAAATGTTTCACATTTTCTGTCACTATATCACATGTATAGCTTGTATTTACATTTATTATGGACCTGATAACAAATAAATAGGGCACTTTATTCATCTGGAAACATTTTTCTTAAAAATGGTATTGAAATAAGATGTCTCGTGTTATACACTAATAAAACAATTAAGTAAAAATGACTAACTTTGTTAAAACAGTGTAGGTATACTTTCCAAAATTACTATTTTGACTTGAAACGAAAACGATTTTACTATATTAAACAGTACTTTCTGACTTTGGAAAGTTTCTCAACACTGTCCTAACATAGTTAGAAATCTTTACTTAATTTTGTTCTCGTTGTACATATACTATATGTAATATTTGAAAATTTCCAGATGAAAAAAATAGTCACCGTTAATAACATTATGTACATACATCTGCGAATGTTATATATGGTTTTTAACTGTTTGTATTTTAAATTTAAGCATAAGTTATAAATGAAATCGCGCGTAAGCAATTGTTACGTTTAGAATAATTAATAAATAACTATATAGGAAATAATTTAAATTCATCGTTGTAATCAAGTTTTATTGATTCGGGCGGAGTTCGTGCTACACCACTTAAATCAAATTTTCGGTGATATGCTTGAATTCAGCTAAACGATTGTACTTAGAGATTATTATCTCTAAGATGATTCTATTCGTAACACTGCACTAAGAAAAAAACTGAGCAATGATTACGGTATAAACGGCTAAATTAACCCTCTTCGGCGCAAACTTGAGACCTATTTAAACTTAAGACACAAATCATAAACTGATCTATAAAAATTAAAATTTTTTGTTTAATTTTTATATTTTATTTTTCTATTTGATTCAAAATTAAAAAACTGCGATATACAATTCATTCTGCTGATTTTTTCTCAGTGTAATGTATGCAACTTGTAAATATGTTTTTTTACGAAATAAAAAAATTGCTGAGCCGATTTATTTATTGCTATTATTACGAATTGTATGACTTACCGATATATAAGTTGTTCTTTTCTTATTTTTATTTTAATACGAGAGAGATACAAATTTATGGAAAGTTGAATATACTATATAAATATATAAAAATGATGTAAATGCATTTGTTGTTAAAACGCATTAACAACGCGGACTTTAATAGTAACTTAATGTGCATGCAAACGAGGATGTATCGGCCAGTGTGTGTAGTGTAAGCATTAATATATGATATATTATTTATATATGTATGTATATTATGAAAAATATTCCGTAACGGTGCGATGATTGGATGAACTTCCGTTTCCATTAATTCAGTCGACAGCCAGTATCAATTTCAATATGTTGAATATTACATATATGTATATATATTATATATAGCCAGACAATTCGATGCTTAATTTTCAAACGCTCTATGTAATAAATTTCGCCACTACAAATGTGACTCTTGTAAATATAAACCAGCGGCCAGTATACAATTGTAAATCTCTGAAATACATATTTTTGTTTAATCAAATGAAACGCTCTTTTCCATTACCCCTCGACTTAATTTATACTTAAGGCTAAAAATGACTATATCAAACAGAAAATAATATATGGATAATGATTTCTCCGTGCAACTTAACAAGTTAATTCTAACGTTTAACACAGTACTTGATAAGTTTAGTATTAAAGTGCAGAATAAAGTTATGAAAGACGAATAAAAATTGTTTATGTTCTTTGCATCTCGTACTTCTGCAATGAAAATAAATTATTAAGTTAAATTGCAGTCATTAAATCAGTGTGGTTTACTGAGAAGTTGGTTGGCGAGGGGATCGGTCAAAAAATGTTAAGCCAGAATTAAGTTTATAATCACGACGCACACGAGGTGGAATAGCATCATAGTCAACCGGTTCGCGCGCGCTGACAAATTTGACAAGACGCGCAATCGATCGCTGCGAAGCGGCGCTAATCGATACAGCGATCGGGTCATTAGGCGACTCACTTGTTTCTCCAGTTGACCGTTAAATTGGCATTGCGATCACGTAGTCTCTCACGGAAATCTCGGACTTTCCTCCAACACGATGCTCGTAGATCGATCGATGGATCGGATAATCTATCGATCCTTCGATAGTTTCAGCGAAACCGGATGGTTTTCACGCGGCGTTCGCTGCTAACCTAAAACGGACGAATCATTCATGAGTTTGGTTTTTTGTCGTCGTCTTTATGGAACTAACATTTATGTACATTTTTTTATTCAATTGCTTTATTTAAACGCATATTTATTTCAATGTACTCTCAATCCGAATTTATTCATAATTCAATTTACAAAAAATTTATTATATTTCTTATTTTATTAACAACGTATAAAAAATATTATCTTCTTAAACAGCTAGAAATTCATAAAGCACTATCTCACTATTATCGTTTGATAATTTTGAAATGTTCGTGATCGTAATCTTAAATTTTACTAAATTGTCTTGAAAATGAAGTTGCTGCATAAAAATGCTGAAAAGAAAAGTGGCTAATTGAATTCATATTTTCTAAATTATCATTAGAATAAGTAGGAATATTAAGATGAGTCGAGATTTTATCTTATTTGAAAGTTACAATAGATTCCTCCATGTCCCGCAAGATAATAATTGCTGCATATACATACCATACTGAAATGAAAGTTTAAAGAGTTTGACAATGAAGGTTAAAAAATATTCGTTTACCGCCACGTCTTTTAGCCATGTTTGCGAAAAGTGTGTTTACACGGGATTTCAAAAATGCCTGACGTTTTTGTAAAAGAATATCTCGAGGCATAAAATATTTGTATTCAAAAACTCGCGGTACTATTTTTGTTTACGATATGCCGGTAGGACATAAACGCAGCCAGAATTAAAACACACACACACATCTATATGTTTGTTTTTAATATATAAAAGATACTGTTAAGTTCCTAAAGAGTCGGCTAACGTTACTCAACTGTCAAACGAATGATCTTAAACACATTTATGCATTTTGATTTTGAGCTACCTTCAAACTTATTACACGAACCATAGGTATTACAGCTATCGGAAGAAATACATATACCTTGTCGTTTTTCTTTCGATCTTCGGTTGCTCGTACTGTGGTACGTAATGACTCGGCACGAACGAAAACTTATGAACTGGGTAATTGCGAACGCTTGAACCCGGACCACGCGTGAACCTGACGAACCTAATAGCCATGGGAATCAGTGGTGTATTGGCTTTTCCAAAATACGTGCATCACGACCGCGACTTCGCTACTTTGACTTTATTTCTACGAACTCTAATATGCAATTCATGAAACTATGCAAAAATTCAGTTAAATATAAAATGTGAACATTCTTACTTCACATCAAAACTTGTATATTTATTAAATATTCAACGTGAAAGTATAATTTGCTCAAATACGCCAAAAAATGTGTTCGTATTTTTCAAAACTTTCAACTTAATATCTCGAATCTCTGTTTAAATGAATGCATGATTAAACATCGGCGTTTGAAAAAAACTTTATACAAATTTCCGCATCATTTTCTTGTTACTCGCACTTCAATTCTTGTAACAGCACATACGAATGAAAATATCTAAAGTAATCAGTCAATAATTGCAGATTAATTTGATTTCGGCTTTGCTAATCAAATTTCTGGAAAGCGTTTTAAACAATTGCTCGCGAACAGTAATTTCCGCGCAAAGATATAATTTCTGCCCGCGTTTTCCACAAGTCTTCAATTCAATCAGTTTTCCGAATTCCGAAAATTGCACGGACTTGGTGTGTTAAATTGGATAGTTGCGAGTTAATCGAAACCCGACGCGTCGTATAATGAAGCTCGGATTATGTAACAATCGAAGAAGAGAAGGTATTTATCGTAGTAGTACGTATCTTCACCTAATTGCGCTCGGCCTCGAAACAAGATACATATAATTGGCTATCCGTCTATTCTGGATTATTCCGCTCCGAAATCATTAGGCGCACGCACGAACGAGAGCCGTGACGAGAGACGTCTTTATTACATCCTCGCGCTTTCGACGAGCTGTGCACGTATTTACTTAGCGATCAAGTACCTGCAAATGGTGAGACCACCTCGGGCGCGCGTCGATTCTAACGATATTTTTAAATAATCTACTTGTGGCGCTAGGCAATTTACATACAACGATTAGGACTCAAATTGACTATTAAAATGTGGCGCCAAAGACGTTTTATATATTAAAGTATAATTCAAATATATTTAATTCCTAATGGCGTCGGATAATTACCTTATTTCCAAACAAATTTGCATATCGTGCACAATTTTCAAAACAAGAAAAAAATTACTTCGTCAAAGATGCTTGCAAGAATCTAAATTAAAAATTAAAACACCAATTCAATTTTCTTTGTTTCTTTGATTAACAATTGTTATTCCATTTACAATCTAAACGTTTTTATCTGTGTTTCGAAATATATCGAGAATGCTTATGAAGATCGTGTTTTAATAAACAGACGTTTCCTCGTATTATAATTATTTTCAATCAGCTCAATTATCTGTAAATACCATAAAAATAAAACAAAACCATCTAATGTTTACCCGTAATTTAATTCAAAATCGCATAAGAAACTATAAAAAAACCATACACATTTTCTGCATTTTTTCCGTCGATAGCTACACGCTTACGTAATTCGCATTCAATATATTTGTATATTAATTTTAATAGTCCTTACACTATCTCATCACTTACAACAAATGTTTATTAAATTTAATACACATGTACCGTAAATGAGTTTATTATACACGGTACATTAAATGTACAACGTTAATGTATCTCGAAAGTGCATGAAACGCAAACATTATAAGTGTACAAGTTTAGGCGAAAGGCATACGTTGCTGGATAAATCGCGATGCGTACGAGCTTTATTAAAATCATATCGTCACGTAGTGACATTATCCCGACACATGACTTTTCGAAATCAGACGTGCGCGTTGTAATTAATTAAAGACACGTCGACTAGAAACAAATAACGCGAATGTTGAAACTGTATTTTCATCGACGGGGAAAATACTTGATCTCCGCGAGCCATTTGTAATCCCGTCACCTGCGCTTCGGAGCAATAATGTCGGAGAGTATATCGCGTCGAATTATCTCGCGATCGTATCTCCGAGTGCCCACGGAACACACCCTCGAAAGTGAGCGCGCGCGTGCACATTTACACACGCGTGCGCGTAATGCAGTGTGCGCAAAGTTGCACCACAATGTTATTAGATAAACAGCGCGTCTTCTGCGCGCTTTATGTAACGAGAACGTGGACGTTACACTGAGAGAAATGTGTATAGTTAGAATAACCGCATCTTATAGTATATAGTTAAAATAAAAATAGTCATGATAACTGTAATAACGGTTATATTAGACATTTGCATGGTTACAGTGCCTCACATATATGTGCCATAAATGTGCCATATATGTACCATAAATTTAGCCATATATGTGCCATATACGTCATATATTTTGTCATATATGTCGAATATATATCCCATTATTGTGAGCTAATCCATATATGTGCTATACATCCATGTGGAATTACACAAATGGCCCAGTACCAATAACCGCGTAACAACCGTTGTCTAACCGTAGGAGTGAAACGCCATGGGACGCAGTCCCAGTATTATAAACAACGGTTATAATAAACAACACCGGCACAGTTTTGTCACAGTGTTGGCACAGTGTTGTCCCAACGGTCGGCTCACAGTAGAAAATTATGGTCAGTTGAATCGTTGGGACGGTGCTGGGGATTTTGTTTGCCAGCACTGGCCCGACGATTAAATATTCACGGTTATTATCTAATGCTGTGACAATGTTGTGACGTTTGTTTGGGT
>JABFPK010001315.1:0-12040 GCA_022817445.1 Habroteleia sp. ZL-2020
CCATCAGCAAGCAAGAGCAGAAGAAAAATCCACAAGCTGTATTGGATGTATTAAATTGGTACGACAACAGCAGCAAGGAAGCGAAGTATATGACCACGACTAAGATGGTTGGCAACATCGGTAGGATGCAATTAATACTAGTATCTTGTTCGAGACAATTCTTATATTTTTTCCTTTTATTCTCTACGTAATATACTTTTAATACATTCAAAAGAATTACGGTTCTGAAATAATTTACTAAAAATAACAAATAATTAAAAAAAAATTGAGTATTAAAACTTATCATTCGTATATTGATATTAAAAAAATAAAATTGGTTTCTGTAATTAGAGGATGAATTAGAATTTAATTGCATTCAAACAAAATTGTAATCAGTATACTATATTTTATAGTTCTATCAATATACTTTTCAAGGAAATTTTAAATCTTATTAATAAAATTAGTTAAATAGGGTATTAAATATAATATATTATAATGATAGTTTTATTGTGGTTTAAATATCCATTATTGTTTATCAATTTCTTTGATTCAACCGAAAAATGTATGAACAATTTTTTATATTATTTATGTTTTATTTTAAACACTTTTCAGGAATTATTTATTGTAGAATATAATTTTGTTTTTTTATTTACATTTTAATACTTATTAATGAACATTTGATATAAAATATGAAAAAAGATTAAGAAAAAATAAATTTAATGTAGAAGAATCAATAATGTATATTTAAAAACATAATTCATTTTTTAAATATATTTATAGAAACAGGGAACGATAAGTTTGAAATAAAATGACTTTAAAAATGCTGTTTGACTTGTAAAGTGTGATTAAATGATTTGTATATAAATTTTATAATTAATCATTGAATATACCTACAGAAAATTGCTATAACAATTTCTCAGCACCGATAGAACGAGCCAGCAGCCCACGTAACGTAGGAATCGGTGTGAGCAATGTGCGAGGTCAGGCGATGTCCCAAGCTTCCGGAAGTTCTCATTCGCAGCATTCATTGAGCAGGTGATTTATTTTTAATGATTTTGATTGATAGTAGATAACAACAATCTAATATACTTTTGATGAAACAAATATCACTTTGCAGAGTAAGCAGCAGTAGTCCAAGCAGTACACCAACAGATGCGTGTGCTACGAGTTCCGAACAAGAGGATGAACCTCCGAGACCACCTATTTCCACAAGACCGGAGCACACGAAATCTATTGTAAGCAATTTATTTGCCTAAAACCCCTATAAATAAGACAATTATTTAATTATAAATATAAATGTGCTTTGAAAGTTAATTTTAATTAATTTGTATAAATAGATTACGTTTATATATTTCTTCAGTTTGAAAACTTCTGCAAAGAAATAAAAAAGAAATCAAGAAATAAAATACTTGCATTCATACACGAGTTATTTTTCGATAAACTTATAAATATTGTTTATATTTTTATGATATTAATATTTTTAGCAAGTTGAAAAATTTAAAAAATAATTATATTTAATTTAATTTTTTAAAGACTATTAAATTTAATTAAAATGAATGGTACAAATGCGACAACTTTGAGCAAGAATAAAAATGTTCTACATAAGTTGGTAAAACAAAATCAATCGAATTAATTTTATTGAAAACAAAACTTTTATGATTGTAAATTTATTTAATTAAAAATTATTTAGTAATGAAATACTTCTTATAATAATAAATATATTTCGGTATATTCATTATTTATGTTGTTTTGCATTTGAATTCGATATTCTTACATTGAATAATGGTTATTGTAATGGTATAAATTTTAAATTATTTTTTGTTTAAGTATTTAGCCGAGTGGATTTTAATTTTCATTTTGACTTTTTAATAAACAAATTTGAATAAGTTGTAAAATTTTATTTTAATTGTTTAAAGTTGTTATTTTTGCATCAATTTGATTTATTTATATTACAAAATTATTACACCAACGTGTTAAATTAAACATTATTGGTTTTACGCTGTTTGATTGCGTTATATCCTTTTTTTACGATTTTATTTTAGTGTATCTGTGCGTCATGAAATAAAACTTTTGTTCTAGTTATATTTGTGTATATATACATATATCTTGTATCGATTGTACAAAAATAATTTATTATTTATTTCTTATGAGTTAACATACAGTTTATTTAATAAATAATTAATAAAATATTATATCGTAATTAGCTGATAAAAATAATCGTAACAATTTCCAATTCAAATTAAATAAATTAAAAATATGTCAATTCCATGAAGTAATATTATACTTATTGACTTTTTATGGTCATTATTTTTATTTGCATAATGAAGTCATAAAATTAAAATTAACTATATTTAACTTATTATATATATTTTATATTTATAATATAAAAACTAACTATTCTTCTTACATTTAGATTTTGAATTACGTACTATATGAGAAATTGTTAAAATAATTCAATTAATGTATATATAATTATTGCATATGTAATTGTTCTGTAAACGGAATTAATTTGAAATCAATTTGAATATGTGGTTGTGTTCAATTTTATAATATTAACATTAATTTTAATCAATTATTTTATTCATTCATTTAATACACACTATATACTATGAAAATATCAATTATATATATTTAATGAATTAAATAAATACCACTTAAATCAAATTACTTATATAATATCCAAATCAGTTTTATTTTTTTGCTGAAGTATTACAAAATAAAATACAAACAATAATATATAATAAAATGAAAGTAAAAGTTTCTAAAAACTTTATCACCACATTAGATTATTCAATGAAATATTTTTAATTAATTCACATTAAATGTCATTACTACTATATAGCATGAAAATTGAAATATCGTAACTACGCTTTATAATTAAATTATTCATTAAAGAAACATTATACAGCGTGTGAAAAAAATGTATTGAAATTAAAAAAAAGGGAAAAACTTTGTGCGTTAAAAAACAATTGATAATATAAAGATCTTATCGCCTGTTACTTAATATAAAACTAAAATTAAACCCGATATTATAAATAACGTTTCAAAAGTAAAAACAAATAATGCTTAATTGTTGTTTTTAATATTTTCAGTACACAAAGCCAATCAAGGAAGAACCCCCGCCATCTCCAATACCGACTTCATTAGGTTCACCGCAACGAAACGGGACACCGCAACAACAACAACACCAATCGCAACTAGATCGCAACAAAAATCAAGCAACACCGACATCAACGATGACGGAACAATCGCGGCGACCACCAAATGAGAAAGAGCGCAAGAAGAAGATGTCCGACGACGAAATCCTCGAGAAACTGAGAACAATTGTCAGTGTGGGCGACCCGAACCGGAAGTACACGAAAATGGAAAAGATTGGTCAAGGTGCGTCGGGTACTGTGTATACCGCGATCGAGACTTCCACGGGCATGGAAGTGGCAATTAAACAAATGAACCTGGCCCAGCAGCCTAAGAAGGAGCTCATCATCAACGAGATCCTGGTAATGCGGGAAAATAAGCACCAAAATGTTGTTAATTATTTGGATAGTTACCTGGTAGGCGAAGAACTCTGGGTGGTGATGGAATATCTGCCAGGTGGCAGTCTCACGGATGTTGTTACCGAGACGTGCATGGACGAAGGTCAAATTGCGGCGGTTTGCCGAGAAGTGTTGCAAGCGCTTGAGTTTTTGCATTGCAATCAAGTAATACACAGGGACATCAAGTCAGACAATATTTTATTAGGACTGGATGGCGGCGTTAAGTTGACAGATTTTGGATTCTGCGCCCAAATATCTCCCGAGCAAAGCAAACGAACGACTATGGTTGGTACTCCGTACTGGATGGCGCCAGAAGTTGTAACGCGGAAACAATACGGACCAAAGGTATTATACTATTAATTAAAGACGTACAATTTGACACGAATATCATTTTTTTAATTCTTAATTTGGTTTTTCGACATATTACATTGCATTAAATTTCTGTGGCTAAAAGGTAAAATCAAGTAACTCCACTAGTTTTGATCAAAAGACGAATTATTTGTGATAGTTGCTATAAAATAACTCTAATGTCATTTAAATGCAGAAAACTGGCAGATATTGATTAACTATCGACAAAAACTTACACAATGTGGCATTGTTTGTGTACCTAAGTCAGTATTTTGGAATTTCTAACACATTTTTTTGTCGAATTATTGAAAAGTGGAGTTTACTGGTTTTATTTTTCAGTCACAGAAATAATGGTATAACATCAATTATTAATAAATATTAACATAAATTAATAAATACATTGAATAATAAGTATTATATTTATATATTAATAATTGTTATATTGCATAAATTAAAGAATATTCTTAATGGAACGACATTTATAATCATAATTACAGTTAAATAATTATAATTTGATAAATAAAGAATTTAATAAAATTTGCAATTTACACTTTTTTATGAAAGGATGTATGAATATGATGTATTTATAGTTATATTATGATAATTTTACAAGCCTATTTCATATTCTTTTAAAAGATACATTAAGATATGAGCATTTTTTCATCAACATGTTTATTTTATATTCAAATAAATCTATACTAAACCCAGGTAAAAGCATGATTTATAACATTTGACTATATAGAAAACTAATGTTTGTGTAGTAATTTTGACTGAATTTTATTATATAACATTTTAACATTATGTATAATAGATTAATTCCATTTTAAATTATTGGACAATTTTGTAGATAAATACATACAAATACATTTTGTAGATAGATACATTTAAAAATATTAAAAGTATTTTATTTCAAACATTAGTATATTTATTTCGATTTGTTGAATTTTTTAAAAAAATTAGAACACATTTATATAGATTTTCGTTTTTATATATAGAATTTTAAAATCCTTCATTTAATTGAAAAAACTGAAAAAATTATAAGTTGTAGAAATGAGTATTGATGTTTAAATGTTGAGGTCGAGTCGATACAACTGGTGTTATGTAAAAATAAATACAGGGAATGTAGATAGAGGTATTAACAGTGTTGTGCTGTACATACATAATCCATGGTAAAATGTAATTTATAATACAAATTTAATTAATTCATAAATGTTTAACTACAAATGAATATTAATAATATATAATTTTAAGTTATATTATATAGATGTTTTATTTACATACATACATTTATATATAGAAATGTTAAGCAAAATATGTGATTATAAAATTTAAATCTTAGATCTTTACATTGTCTTTTTTTAATATTGTACATGAAATGCGAAATGCAGATACTATTCCTTTCTTAAAATGATCTTTTAATTAGTCAATTAGTTTTTCATATATTTATTTATTGTATTACTAATCAAATTAATAATTCTATATCAAATAATGTTGAGATTATGTAAAATATGATATCAATTGTTTTTTTATTTAATACAACAGGTGGATATTTGGTCCTTGGGTATTATGGCAATAGAAATGATAGAAGGTGAACCGCCGTATTTGAACGAAAATCCTTTAAGAGCCCTTTACTTGATTGCAACGAACGGTAAACCAGAAATCAAGGAAAAAGAAAAACTCTCGGGCATTTTTCAAGACTTCCTCGATCAATGTTTAGAAGTAGAAGTTGAAAAACGTTCTTCAGCTTCTGAATTATTAAAAGTTTGTACTTTATTATTCATTGTTAATTATAATAATCTTTTATTGTTTTCACCACATCTTTTATTTATAAATATCAATTCAATTCAAAATATAATTATTTCATTTAATTTGTATAATTTCTCATTATGTTTATTTAATTATTTTTATCTTGCTATTTACTTTAGTCTTTACACATAATATTTATTACTGTGAGCTTATTTACATTTATTCGCCAATAGCAAACATGTTTGTGAGTTTGAGTATCACGTGTGTTATATACAAAATTTGCAAGCACTGTGGCCTACATTTTAGATGCTTTCTTGATGCTGTAGTAAAACGCTCTTATATGCAGGACAATTTATCATTATACAGTTTTATTAATGTTTTCTATATATAAATATCATAAATTTTGTAATTAAAATATAATTTTTCATATATAAATAATATAATAATACACCTATTTTAAAAGTAACATAAACTTTTTGATAAGAAAATATACCGTTATTAAGTTAATATTAAATAATTATATCGTTTATTTAAACTGCAATTTTAAATTTAACATTAAAAATTGTATAAATATTTATTGTGGTTACTGTTAAAAATGATACTGCAATGCGCACGTAAAATATATTTTGCTTCCAGGTTTATTAAATTACATGTAAAACATTCAACTTTTTCTTGCAGCATCCATTTCTAAAATTAGCAAGGCCATTGGCATCGTTAACACCACTTATAATGGCAGCAAAGGAAGCCGCTAAAGGAAATTAAAAGATAAAGACAGAGGTAAATTGTCCGGAAAAGATGCGAGACTGTACAAAGGTAACAAGTTTTTACCTTGAACAAGATCACCCTCCCGAATAGAAACGGCACAATAATTTAATAATATATAATGAAGAAATATCAATATATATATATATAGATATATATATATATAGATAATAGCTAGCTAGATCTTATTCGATACCGATCAGTGTCGAAAAAGTATTTCAACAAACTGTAAAGCGTTTGATTTTTATTTATTGCGGGGTCGAAAGTTGATCACAAACTCTTGAACGTCGACAGCGAGCTCGTAGCCTAGAGCAAGTTGAAAGTAACAATATTTGAGATGAAGCCTCGTATTACAAAATGAATTAGTATAATGACGTATGGGAATTGACAGTCACATAAATTAATTTATGAACGCATGTGTAATTTGTTAAATTGAAAAACGATATTTATTTTGTTTCTGTATTAAGTTTTATTACGTAGAATGTATTTTATTGTGAAAAATAGTTGCTGGAAAATGTGATTAATTTATTCTGTCCAAAAGCTACTTCGTTATATGTTGATCACTCGATAAATTTATATATTTTAACCTTCGCAGAACATTGACATTTTTTTCAAAACTTTGTTTAAAGTCCTAGAAATATATTATCGAAAAAAGAAGAAAAAGAAGTCTATCGGTTCTGTAAAGATTGATTATTTGGCACTTCAATTTTTTCACGAGGTTACTGAAAAAAAAATTGAACAGAGATAGTAATTGAACAATTATACGTTTTAGGCAATCGATTAATGTATATCGATTGAAATTAGCATTGAATCATATAATAACTATTTTAATAAAAAAATTATGGAAAAATGATAATTAACCGTTTGCCTAATATCTCTAATAAATCGATTTCAATTGATTGTAATTACGATTCGTAACATGAAATGAGTTATGTCGACTTTCATTAGGATCTTACGAGTTACTGTCGATTATTTTTTAAAAAAACGACGAAATAAGTATTATTGACTTTGTTGAAAATATGAGTTGGCTACAGATTACACATTATGTATAGTGGTGAGAAGAAAAACATATTAGATGATAACGTAAGCTGATATAAATGCGTACATAGAAAATGTCTATTCTATTACTTTATAGTATTGTTTGTCAAAAAGAAAAACAAAATCACAAAGACGCGAATCAAGTGTTCGTGTTTCATCCCATATTTTTGACAAAATGAACGAAATGGAAAAAAATAATTAATACGAGTTTTATGAGAGACGAAATTTTGCAAAATCGAGCAATATTTTTTTTAAAGTTCGTTTCATCTATTTTAAAGGAACATACGTAGCTGACCAAAACTACATGATTTAAATTAAGTTTTTATAGTACTTGAGCTAATATAAATTATCTTTTATACATTTTTTTACTTATGCATGATTCACTTTTTGGAATATATATGTACTCCTGTTATTTTTATTTAATTTCTGTAAAGCGTACAGAATTGTTAAAAAGCATCCCTTTGCACTAAATTTAGTGATAAAAAGCATGAATTTTTTTAACAGATATTCAGAATGAATCAAATTTTTAATTATTCGATGGATAATTGAATAGAGATACAATTATCAGATAAGTAATAATAATGTAGATAAATGGTTATATTTTATGATATTCAAGTTTTTTATAGACATATTCCACTTTTGAGATGAATTTACAAGTTAAAATAAATTTATGATGTAATATTGCATTTTTTCCGTTAGATTATTTGTCGAACACATATTAAAAGAATATGTATATGCTATTTCAAAATTTTGAATAGTTTTCAGATTTAATGGAAAGTATATTAACTCCTTTCTCGTACGAATAAACAATTCTACAGCTACTCTAAACTTCATTAAATCTGATTTTTTAATATTCATTGATAAAAATATATTATAGGAAATGTTTATACCTAAGTTTTTTGTATAGTTATGTAGTTTTTAAAAATCCGAATGACTTATGTAATATATTGTACATTGTTTTATTCCTATTGAGTTTTATGAGTGTATTTTAATTACTATATTTTTTACACGAGATACAAAAACAATTCAGAAATAAAACATTGTAAAAATTTAAAAATATATATTTATCCGGTGAAAGTTATCCTTGTATATTTACAAATTAAGGAGGAATTTTTTTGCTTATATTGAATGACGTTTTGCATTCTATTATTTTCATATCTTATAAATGTAAATAGTTTTTAACAATTTGAATTTTAATTTAAAATAAATTCAAATCTATATTATTTATCCTTTGGAAATTGAATAATCAATTTTGAAAAATAAAGTAATTTTTAAAACGAAAGAAAATTCATGCTTTTTGTAAAACTTTAAGGCACTTTATAAAACTCTTTTTACATGCCCAAATTCATGAATTTTCTATGAAAATTATGATCTAATCGCGTGTGTTCCCTAGTGCAGTTTTAAGTACAATAGCACTTAACGTGTCTGTGAAAGCAAGATTAAAAAAAACAGTGAAATGAACGATCGACAAAATTTTAAGACAAGGTTCAGACGTAGAAACGTTTCGTGACACTATAAAGTGCCTGTCTTGTAATGTTTAGACACACACATATTAAATCAATGCTAGAGTCCTCATGATTAAAAATGAATAGAATACAGTAAATGATACAAATCGAGCAAAGTGATTTAAAAATTAAATAAAAATTAAGTAAACACCTCGAATATCTAAACGATTTCGTCTTAGTACCAAAATCTTGAAATCATGATACATATACATTCATAAACCCTTAGAATTTTCAACGAAATGCAATTCGAGTGAAGAATGGTTATAAAGCAAAAAATTACAAGTAAAATAAATGAACGCGTTTTTCAAGTGTATAATAAGTTGGAGGAGACGTACGAATAATGCGTTACGCATGAGATTCAGTTCGTATTACGACTCTTTCTTATCTTTTTATATAGTGTTTTGTCATATATCGAAAGAAAATATAAAACAATGTGAGAGTATAATATGAAATGAAGAAAGAAAAAATATCTTATATATATAATATATATTAATTTCGTAAAGAGGAGAAACACATTAGGATGTGTGGATTGCAGTAGGATTCGCTTCTGCATAAATATGAAAATATATTAAGTAATCTTATTCACAAAGTTATTATGTGACGTAGAAATAATAAAATAGACAAAGGAACTATATTTGATTTACACGAGGTAGATAACTATTGTGAATAAGAGTCACGATTATATATTGGTAAATATAAAGTAATAGTATGCTACACTGAAAAAACTAAGTGGTAAGGGCAGCAAATCAAGTAGTACGGCTAGCAATTTAAATGGTCACATCTTACTTCTTAAGTTGTAACTTGGTACCACTTGAAGTGCTTGTGTGACAACGTCAAAAGTCTAAGTTATAAGGCTAGGGAATGCTTTTCAACTTTAATCAGAATTAATTTCAACAAAATTTCAATACAAAAAATAGTTTTTAAAACATTGTACGAAACAATAGTTTGTATTCCATGATAATAATTAAATACTGAAATAAAGCTTAATATGATTTATAAATTTGGTTCTTACCACTTGAGTTTTGCCACTTACGTGGTATGAATTTACCATTTATACTTTTAACCACTAAAGTGGTATGGTTTTGCCACTTGTACTTTTAACCACTGAAGTGGAACAATTGAAGTTTCTCAGTGTATAAATATGATTAAGTGTTGCAAAATAAAAATTGGTAAAGGGAATGCGACTGCAGTCGACTCGTCCAAGAAACATATTTAAAGAATTTTGTAATTCTTAGCATTGTCATTAAAGAAGCCTGATTAGTTTTTTATGATTAAACATAAATGATGTCTTATATGTAACGACTGATGTGGCTCCGTTTGATATGAAACTCATGACTACCTTGATTCTAAGCAACCGTTGGTGATTTTATTGCGAGACTAAATAAAGCAGAAACGATGTATTTTAAATGCGAGAATAAGAGGCGTTTGCTCCGAATCGAAAGTAAGTGACAAGTTAGAGAGTTAGCGGGTATGTGAAAAATGGATCATTATGCACGTATAGTATTAGTATGGGTATAAATTATATTAAAGACATTTGAACAGGAGACCGTGCATCGAGATGCTAATGTGTATCGAAGAATGTTCGTGTGAGTACAAACAAATTTAAGAGTGTGTGTGCGAGTGAGACAAAACGAAGCAAGCATCGCCCCAAGAGGTTCTGCATTTTCACAAATATCCGTATGCCGTTTCTGTTTTGCATTTCTTTTTTCTCTTCCTTTCTCTCTAAACACACACCCATTATTATTTTACGCTTAATATCATTAAATGGTGTACATTTATTCATGCTTACAACTCGTATAATACCGTGTAATATTTTATAAATGTTACACATTTCCGACAATTTATTACAGTATTTATAACAATTGTATTATTGATAATGCAGAAGTTTTTACTAACGTCAGTGTTAACGTTTCATATTATATATAACTAATTCAAAATTCACATTTTTATCTCATATGAATTAATCAATGTGAAATTAAAATATTCTTCGATTTTTCAGACAATAAATATGTATTGTTTATCATCATTTCAACGTAAATTGTATAGAATTTTTCTGTATATATACTATTCAAATTTGATTAACAAAATTATACATTAAGTGTAAAATAATAGCTCATTGATTTTAAACGATTGGGCAAACATATGCAAGATATGATATGTTCAAAGCATTTTTTAACTTTTGTTACACTTTTAATATTTATATCAAAATATTATTTTTCTAGGTATAAATAATTTTAAAAATATGTTATTTTTGGAAAATACTAAAATATTAAACAAATTGTTTTGGACTATATAATATAACTGAATTATTAAGTTAATCCTTTAACGTCATATGTGATCAAGTAACTATATATAATCACTATTATATAACATTTTTTACAAATTGGACTCTTCATTGAATATTGGCTTCATAAAATTTTTTCAATCACGAATATTATATTATATAATTCCACTGTTAAATTATAAAGCAATTTGAGTTTTTTTATTCGTGAAACATGATAAATTTAGAGTTCGTAACATTTTTCAAGATAGATGTTTAGCTTGAAAATTAAAAACATTTTTTATTTTTATTTTACTAATCAACTTTGACATTTGAAATTATGTGATTTAGTATTTGTGATATATGACATTAAATGGTTAATATAGATTTGATCAAGATTTTCTATATGTTTTGTCTATATTTTCTGTTGTAATAGTGATTAAAATGCTTTTTATATGGGTTCGTTATAAATTATATGGAGCTATTAAGCTTTATAAAATTATTTATCGAGGTGCGTAAACGCAATATTAAAAATAAAATTAAATTTATATTTTAAATTCATTTTTGATTTTGTGCTTGATTTAAAAAAAATTAGTCATGTAATTAGGCTTTATATAATTTGTTAAATTGTAATGGTTTAATTCCTAAATTGATATATATATATACCAGTAAGTTAAATAAATGAACGACGTGGAAATTATTGACATTTGAAATCAGGAAACATTGTACTTGCAAAAATAAGGGAGCACGAAGCAATCACGAAAATTATGCAATCACACCTCGATAATCCAACGTAATTTAATTTACGTAATAACTCCGCCTGACCTTAATGTTTATTTTTCATTTCTCGCTTATATACAATATGAGAT
>JABFPK010001316.1:0-12034 GCA_022817445.1 Habroteleia sp. ZL-2020
GCGTTTCCACGTTACGAAGGTTAAGAAAACGGACTGCTTCGCATATTAAATACAATTTCATTATTTTTAACTTATGTTTCATTACCCCTTTTAATTGAATCAACTTAAAAACAGAATGCGTTTAATAAAACAAGTTGCAAGAAATTAAAATTAATGGATATTTCCTTCGTATACAAGTTATTACATTGATTTGTGTGAATTGTAATTTTAAAAAAAAAGTAAAACCAATTTCTTTAATGTAAGGTTTAATTTTTTACTCTTGGCATGAAATTATAATGAATATGATTGCATTTCAATTTAGTCATGATAATTTATTAAATATTATTTTTCATTTATTTATTAATTTATAATTGTTATTATATTTATTTATTATTTATTAATAAATAATTGTTAAATAAATATTATTTTCATAAAAACTTTATAGATAATTATTTTTTAGACTGATTGAAATTATACGCAATTGTTAATATTTGTAACAATTGATTTCCTTTTTTAATTCATATAATTTTTTATATTAAAAAATTTACTTTGTAGATAAATAAATTAATTTTTGTTTTTATTATAACCGCATTTCTAACTGATCCAGTAGAATCAAAATTATATATAAGTGGTACAAATAAAATTCTCTGTATATGATCCTTCTTGATTTATATATGTGTATGTGTATTTTTGTTTATTTATACCCAAAAATCTTACAAAGAAAAATTAATTCCCATGTTACAATGGCATTCACATGAAGAAAAATGGCAACGATATAAATAATTACGTTTTCTCGAATAATTATGCATAATTGATATACAAAAATTGTATAGAAAAAAGAGACGGACATGATTTAGAACAAAGGGTAGATAGATTTTGCGCATTGATTTTAGCTATTGCCGTGCCTATTCAATTAATTTAATTAATAGGTTAAAATCTGAGATAATTGCATTCTTCTGTTTAAAATTATTAAATTTGTTAAATTTAACTCAGATAAGCATTTTTTATTTAATAGGATTTTTGGAAAAATATATATTCTATATGTTCATCTTATAATAATAATAATAATAATAATAATAAAAAAATAATAATAAATAGTATTTTAATTCCAATTCTTTTTGTTACTCTACAGTATTATTTCTATTTCTTAAAAAAGTTCAAAATAATTTTTGAAAAAAAATATGTAAAGAAAAATAAATTGGTGTAATAAACGTCTCGTTACAATTATCGCAACGTCATAGTGCAATTTGCCGAATGCTTACCTCGTCACTCGGTAAGATCTCGCGTTTGATTCGAACGATCGAATTGCGGACGAATTTATTCGTGTAGTACGTGTACAACGAGGAGCCGGAACGTGTTGGGCGCAGTTAAGCATCGGGTATCGGTGGGATCTGAAATGGGGGAAACCGGGTCCGGTGCGGGCCCTTTGTTAGGGTGACGCGTGCCTGTGCACGTGTGCAAGACCAATGCGCACGTTCCCCCGATTCGCCGTCTTACTCTTCCTTGCTGCCATCGCATCTTGCCTCTCGCTTTCGCCGGTAGTAACCCTCGTCATCGACTCTCTGTTTCGCTCTTCGTATAACTTCTCTCACTTTTTCTCCCCCCACTTCTCTCTTATCTCTACATCTTGTGTCTCTGTTTTACTATTTTTCCGTCCTTATTTTTTTTTCTTTCCTTTTATATCCGTTGTGCATTTTCAAAAGTGTGTGTTCGAGAGCATGATCCGACGCACTCACACCGTCAAAATTCTGCAGCAATTATTGCGAATCGATTATTTATTAGAAAGCGAAATAGTGCTGGCTCGTAATGACGACCAGGTAACACTTCATTGAAATTTCCGAGACAGCATTCGCGGGGTTGGCTGACCTAGAATTATTGCCCGAGGGGCGACCATGCTTTACGCGTTGTCGGTTAAGAGACCCTAGGGGTTAATGGTGCTTTGAGTTTCAAGGCAGAAAAGGTTTTGTCGAAGATTTTGTCGAATTTAAGGCTCGCGGAAATGCTTATTTAAACATTTTTCCAAATTATTTATAATAGGACCAAGTAACAAAATCAAAGAAAAATTGTTCAAATGTCTGTAATTTATATATTCCTTCTTTGAATGTATTTGAAAATGAAACACTATAATATAAATTATAATTTAATGAATAATCATTTATTAAAAGACATTTATTATATTTCATAGATTTAAATTGAATGATATAAATAATTGAATATACACTCGAGGAAAAAAATGCACCGAAAATAACGAAATTTTAAACCGTTATATTTTGGTTAAATATGATCCAAATTAGATGATACTTTCAGTACTGAATAGTTTGAAGCTTTCTCTTTACGATAATATAAGTTAGCGCGATGAAAAATCTCTTCCGTCCCTTGCCACCCCCCGGAAGAAAGACAGAAGTCAAAAGTATAAAAAAGTGTCCAACTTTGCGAACTTGTACCACAGTGAACAAATTTTTTTGCTTCAATTGGCTATTAGAGTGTTAAAGTTCATTGACTTTTCCTTCGAATTTTACAAAAAAAGAAAAAAATTTGTTCACTGCGGTACAAGTTCGCAAAGTTAGACACTTTTTTACACTGCTGACTTCTCTTCTTTGGGGGATGGCATCAGGGGGCGGAAGGGATTTTTTATCGTGCTAATTAACATGGCCGTAAAGAGAAACTATTTAGACAAATTATTCAGAACTCAAAGTATCATCTAATTTGGATCATATTCAACTGAAATATAACGGTTTAAATATTCGATATTTTCGATGCATTTTTAAGTGATGCGTTTTTTTTCCCGATTGTATTTAAAAATTGTTTTGAAATATAATATCTATAGTTATATATTTTCAACAAAGATTTTTATCGTTAAATCAATTGAAAATATAAATATACAAATTGATATTTAATCAATTTCGTCAAAAAATTATTAATTTAAAAAAATTTATTCATGAAATTATTCAAAAAATTTCTATACTTATAATATCATTAAAAGGATTTTTAAATAGTTGAAAATAATATAAGAGAGATTATTAAGAAATAATGGAAGAAAATATGAACAATTTTGTTTCATAAATAAAGAATTAGTGTTATTAAATGAACGTTATTATAATATTTGTTATCGGAATAAGTATGCCAAAGAAAGTTCTTAAAATCAAGATTATATCTTAATTTTATTTTTAACAATTTCACTTTTATGTTCAATTCCGATATCTTTTACTCGAAGAATAAATATTCTCGAGTGAAATTGGGTAATTAAATAATTTTGCTTAAAGTGCTTTAGTCACGAATTTATAGGCACATTTTTCTCGTAAGATCTTTATAAAGATCATATAAGATTAAACAAATTTGTATTTGTATACGTGTATAATATCTTAAGAATTATTCATTATATAATTATATTTATTCATTATATAATTACTCTTTAAAATTTAGATTAGTAATATTATAGTTAAATTTGCATATAAAACTCTGTTTCATGCTATTTATTATTTGTTAATTATATATATTTATTTAAGAGTGTCGTTGATGTAAACACAATAACACAGTCTAAATTAATTCAAACGTATAATATCTTGTTGCCGTTTAAATTTTTAAAATAAAAAAAATGTTATTATAATATTGATAATAATAATTTTTATAAAATCATAAAAATCGATATTTTTTTAATACTATGACTAATTAATTATTTTTAGTATAGAATATCTTCGATTGCACATGGAGAAAAATAACTTTTAAATTTTCCTCTATAAATTATAATTTATTATTAGAAAAATAACTACAAATATTCGCAAAACATGACTATAACTTTGTCATATATGTTCTGTAAATAATGTCACTTTTCTAATAATTGTCCTTCTGAATCCAAATCATTAGAATTTAAATTTCCATTTTTTAATTTTTCTAATACATTATGCAAATTTGTATCACTAAATGCATTGTAGCATGGTTTTTAATAAGGAATTTATTTATTTCATTGTTAAAGATGTAACATTTTTATTTTAAGAATCATCACGATAGGAAATCCAATCTTTTTACATATTCATTCAAATCGTAGGAAATCTTTAAAACTAACAGAAAAGGATAAAAGAAGGATCATAAAACGTTGATAATAAAATTACGAAAAATGACACCTAATTTTCTTTTAATCCTCTCCATTTTTGTTCAGCGACTGAAACTTCCATTCAAAAATGGATTACTCGCATTAAAAGTTGCAAATCATCACTTAACAATGACAATAAGGAGCGAAAAAATTTCAAAATAAAGTTGTTCGAGGCACAAATTGCAGCGTCACAACATCAAACGGGTACGCGTATCCCATCGAATGTCAGTACGTAGGTGCCCCATTCAGAGCTTGGGTTTGGTTGGCTGCAAATTCATACAATGTTCAAAATTATTAACGACCGCCCGACTCCACCCTCCTCGTATTATGCGGCGCAGTAAATGCCTGTTGCTAAAACTTGACGTAAATCTTGACGTTTCACTTGCTACCTATTTTTAAGACTTATCGATAACAATTGGCCGAACTCCCCCGAGTGGAAATAATTCTCTCGACGCAATAACTGTCGGATAAAATGTAAAGTGGAACGAAGAACGGAAGAAAAGAACTTTATAAGTTATTGAATTTGATTCGTGTAACGAAAAAATATTATTTTTGAAACTTACCTATATATAATTACATTGTTCTTATTATAATAATATAAAATATTAATATAGTTATTTAAAAGTTTTAAGCAAAAAATGTATGTCATGATAATAATATTGTCGTACTTAACAATTCTCTGATTGTCTGTTTATGAAACTATTATAAACAAAATTCGTAACAAATATATAATATAAATTTCTGCCAATATGAAAAATATCTAAATTTATCTTCTACAGTAAAATAAAATAGAAAACCTTAATATCTATATCTATAACTAAACTCCGAGGCAGAAAAGAAACCTGTTTTTCTTTTATTCTGCAATCACTTTCTAAAGTTAACACTGAAAGATTCGAACAATTTTCACGAATTGATGACACCTTTGCAACGTCAATATATAGTTTGTCAATTAGCATGGTAATTCATCTGTCCTCCCCTCACGATGAAAGGCCTCATCACGGAACCATTTCTCCTTTTTGTCATCCATATTTGTTCTCTTCAAAAGCCCCGATTTTCGCACCTTCAAGAAAAATAAAGGAAACTGCCCTGCTCCTTACAGATTTACAATCATTATGGTAATTCATCTCTTGACCAATTGAAAGGAGTGGTCATCAAACCTTTCGCATTTTCTGTCAGCTGGTCTAATTTTCGACCTGGGTAGACCCAAATTTTCCGCCAATGAGGCCGGTATCGCAGAAAATGATTGCGGCAGGAAGCGATTTGTTTCGGAGGTGATGACGTCACCCCCCGTTGTCGAGCAATTCTAAATGCATTATAGCTTGCGAGAAATTAATGTACGTTGATGGGGAAAAACAAAGTGTGGCGGCGCGTGGCGAAAGCGTGCTCCCTTTTCAATCGTTTGTTTTTCCCCAAAGAAATCGATTTCCGCCGGAAGGAGGTGGGTCGGTGGAATAGTGCGAAAGCAGCTGCAATTGCAGGACACTTCATTGCTCGGTGCAATAATAAATTATTAAAATAATCGAAAGAGATATATATAATTTGATTTTAACTATATGTGATCGAGGATTTAACAAAACGAATGAATATTGTAGTATAATTTTTGAGGGTGTTTGAAATTGTTGAAAGAGAATCTTACGAATGTTTGTTCAGTGTTGCTATAATATTTCCTGCTTTATAATTTAATATTGTATAATAATATATATTATAATAATTAGAATTGAAATTTAATTTACTTATAATATTAAAATGATATCATTTATATTTATTGAACAATATAAATTTCAAATTTATTGGAATAACAACAAATATAATATTTTTAAATAAATAAAAATGTTTTCTGTTAAAAGTAACAGGTTAGAAATTCCAAAAAATTTACAACTTATGTGAAAGATTAAAAATGATTGCAAATGCACGTATCGCTGGAACCGCAAAGCGTTCTGCGTATTTGCACTGATCAAGTTGAATCTTGCTATGTGTAAAGTAACGCGATTGTTCCACGTGGTGCGTAGGTTCGATGCACCTTCTCGCGTCTTTTACTACCGAAAATGCGATTTCCGGAAATTTAAGCCGATTAATGTAAAGGGGCTATAAGATTACAGACTGAGTTTGTGCGTTATTATAAGAAGGGAGGGGTGGAGAACACCGTTAATCCAACAGACGTTATTCGCGTTGTGTGGTAACTAGATACATTTCGGTGGAACAATATTGTTGGGACATAAGACGAGTTTCGATTCTGCACCAGAAAAAAGAAATGGACGTGAAAAAATATTTGCGTTTACCTTTTGATGAATTCTTTTATAATATAAAATTTTAAAGACACCTTTTCAATTTTTATAGGAAACTTGAATAATGTTTTTAATTTGGATTTAGCAAAATTATTAAAAATTTAAGTATGTCAATTATTTTAATTTTCAACTTTTTTAAAATAAACATAAAAGCATAATTTTCTTACAAAAAGAATTAGTTAGCATAGATTAGAATAAATATTCACTGCAAAATATTGCTGCAATAACATGACAATTAAAAAAAATAAGATGAAAAAATAAATATTTATTTATTTTTTTATTTATAAATATAAAATCCAATTTCTACAAAATAATAAAAAAATAATCAATATTATATAAAGAGAGTAAAATAAATATTTAAAAAATTAAAAAAAATTAATTAGAAAGTGGAAAGTTTTTAAAATTTGTATGCGTTTTTATAAAATTATACATTATCTAAGCAATTAATTAAACGAAACAATCAGATTACTAACAATGGAAACGCAGGTGTCATTGAAAATGTCTTATCCAAAGTAGGAACGAGTATTTGGACGTGGTGCCGTACTTTAATACCAGGTGTTCCTCTCCTATGAATAGCGCATGCACTTTTTTCTATCTCTTAGCTTGGCGTGTGCCGCGCGCTCCACACGCAAACACATTCCCAATGATTTTTCATTTTGATTTTTCGGTCGGCGATGACATTTCATTTGGGACGAAAACGCTTGCGCAATTATTTTCTTCGAATTAAACAATGATCCATTGTAAATTTTTGATTTTTCATCGCGTTAAACCAACTAAATTGTTAAAATTGACGTTTCAATCAGACAAATTTGCGTATCAGCATTCCAAACAAGAAAAAATTGAATTGAGTTATCGTTTAATATGGAAAGGGTTGAAGAAAACTTTCGATAGACGTGAAATTGCTTTGACTTTTGTTTTGACAGAAAAAAGATGTTGATAAATGATTCTAAAAAGTTGATATTCATATTTTATCCTTACATTTGTAAAATAATAGAGGGTGATTGGATATAGATATTAAATTAGAATAAAATACGAATTTCAAAATTTATTTTAAATTTAGTAATGAAAAAGGTAAAATATAAATATTAAAAAACAATTATAAAACTTGAAAAGCAATGGAAAATATATAATTAGATAATAATATTATTAAACAACTGAAATGAAAATATATAATAATATAAAAAAAATATATAAACATTTATTTAATTTCAAACTATACTTCAGCTATACTTTAATTTAGTTACTTTAGACCAACATATTTTTTCACTTGCAATACAACCATTTTAATTCAATCGGAACAATTATTATTATTGTAGATGTTATCATTATCGAATCATTTTAATTCTATAATTACTATAAATTCAATATCTCCGAACAATGTTAACGATTTTCGTATTGACAATCTGAAACCGTTTTGCAGCGTTACGAATCGTTCCTCCTTATCAAATTACTTAAACATGAATTGCATAAGAAAATTCATCCAACGTGTAATCTCTCTTGTCTTGTCTTAACAAGAAGAGGAAGCAGACTGAAAACGAGAGCAAGTTCTTAGTTTTGACTGCACTTAATTTGAAAGCTGTCTTAAAAGACGAAAATGACTCTGTAAGATAAAGTAGAAGAACAGATGGCTCCTGAAGGTGATGACCTCCGAAGCAGGACTAGTCGCTGCCGTTAAACTTTAGGGGGGATCCCTCGTGTCTCTTCGTATTTTTCTCTTTTCTATATGCCAAGCCACACGTACTCAGCTTGAAAATGGCTGAGGGCGCCAGGCACCCACCTTGCCCGGGATTCGAATGTGCAAGTACACCAGATACGACTTTAAGTGTCCACTTCTGCAGACTCCTTTAGAACGGATGTTAAGTTCAGCATTTAATTAGGGGGTTAAGTGCTTTTAGAGAATTTACGACGCGCGTTTTTCTAAATAACGAATGACTATCTGGTATTGAGTTTCGAATCTGATTTAGATCCTTTAGACTTAGATCGAAAGGATTTTAGAACTAAAAAGGAAAAATTCATTATTTTAATATTTCAGCTGTGCGAAAAGGTGGAGAAATGTTGAATTTAGGTTTATTCAACGGCCAGTGGAACTTAGAATCTGGTTTTGGTCTTTTTATTGACTAATTTTCTATTGTTTGATTCAAACTCCTATTTCATACTCAATTGTAAAATTGTATTTTGATATTTATAATTTAATATTACGAATCCAATTACGGCAACATGACAGTGTTTAATTAAAGATGATCAAATAATTAGATCAATTATAAAGGAATGAACATTGGAAAATCACCGGCCGATTAAGCGAAGATTGTTTGCGGATGATTAATCGAAGAAGGTGACTTGCAAGTGATTAATTGTCGGATACTCGATTTCGAGTTGAAATTTAGAACTATTCTGTATAGCACCTTATTAGCATAATCCATTTCTCGTACTGGAATCACCAAAATCAAATTCTTATGCTCGAGTATTTGCAAGTGGTAGGAAGTAAACCCTCGAACAATACGAATAATAATTCCGCGAGGGACAATGCACCTTCAAATTTTACGGTCCACAAAGATGATGTCCCACGGACATCTCTTCAAGGAAGCATCACGATTTTTCATCGGAAAAACTTGTCCTTTTGATCCTTCCCTCGCAACAAGTGTCACAATGGCTTTGCCATCAAGAGTTCGTTTACCTCTGTACAAACCCTTACCTTTTGTATCTATAACTGTAACGTCTCGTTGGTGTTTTAAATCACTTTACTACATTAAAGACCAAGTAATACACAAAGTAACGAAAAGTTATAACAATAAATATTGAAAACAATATTGTTCATATTGAATGATGATAATGACGTTATATAAATAGCAAAAACTGGAATAGTAAGTAGAAACTGATATTATACATAACGCATATAACAAAAATATCGAATACTATATCTAAAGTAATATATTAAAATAACATTAATAAATAATTACATTACTATCATATACAATATTACATCAAAACTTGACAGTTTTTTAAAATAGAAAATGGAAAACTCCCATTGTAATAATTTCGTTAGCAAACGTTTTATACAAAATTGGATTTTGTGTGCAATTAGCACAAATTTGATTTCATAGCCGTCAATTATTGTTTAAAGTTTAGTCGAATACATTTATGAAGAGAATGGAAACAAAATATATGAAAAACGACGTGTTTCAAACGTGTAATATTAAACGTAGAAAATTATTGTAGGACCTCGTTTCAAATACGGTACAATTGCAAGTGAATCGGAATTTTGCAGGTCGATAAAGTAGCCTACGGTGTTAGAAAGCGAGCGGAGTTACGGCAACCTTGCAGCGAATTTATCGAGGGGTGGCTCGGGGCCCGGCATGGCGCGCGACGCAATTCTTTTGTGTCTACGACCCCATAGACTCAGCGGCGCCCGTGCTTTTTGTCGTGCTTGGTCTCGCCGATCTTTCTGTCCGGCTTTCTTTTTAACTGTCAGGTTCCCCCATCGTGTTCGCGTGCGTGTGCATGCGAGAGGGGTTGGGCCGCGCGACCCTCGTCTAGGGGTCGTGCGAGTGCCTGCACAGCCAGTCACATATCTATGGACACATCAACGTGATCCCCACTCACATACGCATAAAGCCATACGCACACGAGAACATGATCGTGAATATAAAAACACGCGTGTATACATGTAAAACTACATACGTATATACCAAAACACATAAATTTTCGCAAAATGCACGGACGTAAATATAAATATAGATAAGTACATAAAACTTAGGCTCGTATGTGGAAATAATATATGTGAGCATAAAATGCATACTAATACATAGAGATTGCACAGAGGTTCTCAACTTTTGAAAGAGAAAAGTTTTTAGTAAAAAAATGAGAATCACCTTCGCAGAATTAATTGCGTGAAGAATTCTAAAGTATGTAATAATGTTAAATGTTAAAAATGAATATTCTACGATTCAAATAACGTTAATATTTGTTAGTTGAAATTTATGTTTCGTTACGCCGCTTTGATCTGAAATGACAAGGCGTAAATTTTTGTCATTTGTCGCGGGGACAATTTTTTTATGCGTTTAATGTCTAATCACTGTAACTTACAATGCGTGAAAAATTTTACATTCCGAAAATGGTCAGAGGTGACTAACCGGTCATCACTGACACTCAATTTTTGTCACCAAGTCATCCCCGACAAACGAAACCCGAAAAAGTTGATGATCAAACGATTTTTGAAATGACAAACCTAGTTGTGCGGACATAATTTAAATTTTCACACCGCTCAGGTTTCATTCATAAATGTGTCTTCCTCGGAAAGCTTACTTTAAAATACAAATTCGGAATACTTTTAACACTTTTTAGCTAAAAAAGTGGAATTATAAATTCAGAATAATAAATGCAAGTATTTCGAAAAGAGAAATACCTGTTTCTAACTACAGGTACCGATACTTTTATATTCATCTGGAATCATTTTGAAGAGGGCTGCTATTATAACGCGAACAGAGGATCCCATTCATCGAGAAATGCATACTCGAGTCGCATTCTTCATTGACAAGCCGTTTTCTTTTGGAAAAACGAAATCAACTTTCCTTACCTGTCCATTCTTTTATGAACGTTCATTGGAACATCAAATGTTGCGTTCCGCGAAATGAAATTTACGTGACTATATGGTTTCACGAAAAATGGATGAATGGCAAAAAGACTCCAGTCAAGAGTTCTATTTTTTCTACAACTAGCAAAAGTCAAAATAATATAGGAAAAATATTTTCAAGATATTTATTAAACAGCAGGCATTGTCAGATTGTGGTATTGAGAAGCTTTTGAGAATTGCAAAAGTCTACTTCGACGATGAAGTGATATTATTTAGTGGTTTTCATGTAATGCATTGATTTACTAACAATGAATGAATAATGGTTATCAATTGGTATATAAAGAATATTGAATAAAAAATAAATGAAAGAACTAATGAAAAAATATCGTTTTGAAATAATCAATTAAGAATTTCTGCGAAATAATTCAAGAGAGATAAATTTCAAGGAAAATATTTTTTAAATTGTTATTATTTGAAAAATTATATTATATAATGCCAATTAAAATAATAAATACAAGGAAAATGTGTATCAATGATCATACCAAATTATGAAACAATTTTAATTTGATAAAAAAATAATTGAATAAAATTAATATATTTTAACTATAAAACGATTTGAAATTTAATTTATAATTTTTCAGAATCTCCTTTTTCGTATAGTTATACCGAATTGATAAGAATATAAAATTGGGGTATACTTAAAAATTAATAAATAACTAACTAATTAATTAATAAATAACTAACTAATTAATTAATAAATAATTAATTAATTAAATTAAAATTGCTTAATGTTGTCTATAATAAATAACGACTGATTATAAAAAATATTTGCCCTGATAAAGCAACAAATTTGTGCGATAGTTGTGTTAATTTTTAATATTATTAGTAATATTTTAATATAAGTTACTATCAATAATAATTTATTTTAAAAACAAAAAATTTACAAACACAATTTGTTTAAATTTGATCATTTTTTTTACTAATAACAGTTACTATTATTAAAATGTATCAGGAATATTTTATTACCTTAAATCGACCTTAAACTACACTGAGAAAAAAATTAGTGTAAGTTTAGCAATATTTTCTGGCCCAAATAGGATATATTTGCAT
>JABFPK010001317.1:0-12033 GCA_022817445.1 Habroteleia sp. ZL-2020
CCCAATATTCACGACAAGGGGGCTCAGAAAATTAAAAAATTAATAACTTCGAACCAAAAAATCGTAGGAAGTTGAATTTTGGTATGATTTGAAAGAAAATCAATAAACTTTATTACTCTAATAGCCAATTGAAGCTAAAATATTTTTTTACTGCAGTACAAGTTTGGACATTTTTTACCCTTTTGACTTCTCTTCTTCTTTGGAGGGAGGTAGGGGGCGGAATAAATTTTTCATTACGCTAACTTATATTACCATAAAGAGAAAGTTTCACAATATTCAGAACTCAAAATATCATCCAATTCGGATCATATTCAGCCGAAATGTAACACTTTACAACAAATTCGGATTTTTGGTGCATTTTTAAGTGGTGCGTTATTTTTCTCCGAGTGTATTTTGTGATGGGGGAACATGCACTTTCAAGAGAAACGCACGGTATATCTATTTTAGACCTAGATAAAACATTCAGTTTCAGTTAAATGTTAATTGATGTCATTAAATTATAATTAATTTTCATTCTAAATAAGTTTTTCATTTTTACTATTTGATTTTTTCTAGACTATTTTTTTTTATAATTTTAGAATTGATTACTAGATATTAAATAATATTCGAATATTTCTTAATAATGAAATCAAGGATTTTAAAACGATCAATTTAATTTAATTTGATACAGGATTGCAATGCAACGTTATACACAAAGTGGGTGCATACGCAATTTCGATACTGATCCAATGCACCATTAATTTCTAGCAAATTATCATACCACGAGCAGTTTACGATTTATGCGTGAAATACGAGAGTAGTTAATGGCATTACATTGGTCCACAGATGAAGGCATAATGTGTATCATGGGTGTCATTAATCCAGACTTAAATAATCATTTCTGCACTCTTTGTGATTAGGAATCGCATCGTAAATCAAACTTGTGATTGATTCACATTTGGGCATGTTACCTGATTAAACGTTCACAAATTATTTATTACTTTAGCAATAACTTATGAGGTTTTGTGATCCAATGCCAAATAAGCAAAACCACTGAGAAATTTGGATTGAAGTGCCGTGCGAAGTTTTTCAAAAATTTTTTTAAATTGTTTTTAACAATAATACATTTTAAGGTCGGTGTATCGTTATTTTGTTTTTTCGTCTGAATTTTCATATTTATTCTTGATGCATGAATTTAAACGAACCTTATGAAATACAATTTGTGTACTTTTATTTATTTACTTTTTCTGATATATGTATAAATTTGTTTGATAATTGGAGCATGAATTATATATGAATATTTTACACATTTTCATGAAACCGCATGATTGAAATTACATTTAGCTCATTGTTCAATACCATTCACAATGTAAATTCTGTTAGGAACTATTTGACATATGTTTGGCTTCATGAATCGGACTTTCAAAGACGAGCGAATTAATGCACTTGATTTCACTAATAGAATAAATCCTTTCAAATTAATTAATACAGATATTGTTAGTAATCATCATTCACCTTATACATTTACGCTGCGATTATCAAACTAATACAATAATTAATATTTTGCTTTTGTTTACGGATCTAGCTAGAAACTAATATAATGATACGTTTGTCACACGAATCATAAAATGTATAATTATTATCAAAGAACGATTTCCTGTCAAACATTACTATCTCGGGGATAATTTTTTAAAAACATTATTGTATAATTAAATTTATAAATTTTAATCAAAAAAATTTTGTAATATTCATTTTTTCTTTTTATTAAATGTTAGTCTAAAAAAACATGCATTTAATTTGTTTAAAAAAATTATTGAATAATACAAAATTTGACCCCCTCCCATGCTTTATTGTGCGTAATGGGTTACTTTATACAAGATTGAATAGAAATATTAAATAAATTTGTGTGAAGTATTCATCAATATTTTGAAAATTATATTAATCGTTGTCTCATTAGAGTCCAATTTAACCGATATCATTTTGAAACAATTGAATCTACTCACATCGTTCATCTTTCGAGGTACACATTATTTAATATTTGCCCAAATCGCATTATAAATCGAAATTACGCATCGTAATACTGTGCAAATTATTGCGACATGTAAATATTGCAATTTAAGCTAATTATCCACGTTTAATGTTATTCGTGTAATTAGTCGCTATTTTGTTATTAAAATTCGCATTTGTTTGCGCGGACCGCTGTTACCCCCATTCAAATTCTGTCCTAATTATAATATCGTGTGCATTGTGGTATTTTAGATTGATTTTTTAATGTTTCATCCAAAACTAATAACTGCAGCAATTTATTATAATTTTATTGAAGAAATAATTATAATCAACACTAGGATTCTAAACTTTGATTATTGTTTAATTAAAAAATTAAAAATATATTTATTGCGGAAAAAATGAACTCGTACACAAATAATTTCTACGAAAATGGAATATAAATTATTGCGAATAAATTTGTTAATTTTAATTTAGATTTTAATTTTTATGCTATATGTATTCAATAGAAACTTTTGTATTTCGTATCATATTGAAAAAATCCAAATAAATAAATTTTTGCTATTGGGTCCGTTACAATTTCAAAAAGGCATTGTGATGGCAATAAAAGTATTTTATATATCGTTTATATTGCAGATTAAACCTTTTTATATAATATTGTTTATTATTATATATTGGTACTAAAACTGATATTAAATTATATATAATTTACGAAATGATTTACAACTGTTATGAAATGTAAACACAATGAATGATAAAAATGACATTAGAGTTTATTCGAAATAAATAGATTTGTTAAAAAAATTATTATATGATTTACTATTAGTTACTGTATTATATATATAGTTATTCCATAAAATATAGTGGAGAAGAAAATGTTTTGAAACTGGAAACAATGCATTGCGGTCAAAACAGTACCATCAATTTTTACTCCAAAAAATAGATTTTAATTATAATAATGCATGTGTGTATTACCATTTTCTATATTTTTTGAAATTCAAATTATTCCAAAAACGCTTGAAGTAATTTACTTTGGAAGTAAATATTTATAAGTGGTCATGTGAAAGAAAATTTGATGGATTTGTCAAGTAAACGAAATCCACAAAGTGGAACAAAATTTCACAAGACTTTGATCAGATTTGATTTAATCTTCATACTATTTTGATTAATATTGATCATAAAACGAAAGCAGATGATACTTGATCATATCTGGTTATTTCATGACTTCGTTATCAGATGAGAAATCCTTGCTTTCTCATAATAAGCTGATGTCGTTCAATTTTGCTTTATTAAAAGAAAATCATTTTTTTTCGACAATGAACATTTCGAAAACTGATTTCTCAATTGAGTCGCAGTAGCAAAAACTGAATTTCAATGTCTTTTTTCAATATTCACCAAAAAGTATACAATTTTAAGTTAAAAGGAAATGTCCAAGAACCTACTTTGCACAACCCCGTTTGATTGGGAACTTTTTTGCAAATTGTCACAACTCCGTTTACAAGTAACTTTGGAACTTAATGACCAAGTAGTTGCAAACTGCAATAAGGAAAACTGCAAACCTATAAAATCGTTCACGAATCCTTTAAGATTCAATACACGAGCGACAGATGTAAATCGAACGACGAGTTACGATGACTCGAAACAATTTGAAAGTACTTGCGGCTTGGTTAAAACGCTCGTTTAGTTGAATTGAAAATATCTGCCGCGGTACTTGATCTGGCACTCGTTATTTCGGGCAACGTGCTGGCATTGAATGACATCCGTGCATATCGATTCGCGGCGACCAGATGACCCAACAACGAATGAATAATATAACAGTGCAGATATATGGACGGGAGATGATACCTTTCGATTTTCAATCGCGTTATAGCTGGCGGCTATTGGGGCCGTGGGCGCGCATGCAAAACGCTTCGACAATAGCTGCGAAATAACTTCGTTTCGGTGCATCACGAGAAAATCAATTCGCGTATAATAGACCTGGTAATAACAACAAATAACAATTTGCGGCCGCGAATCGCGTGCAACGTTTCGGGCTCATTTGGGACGGCGCTGGCTTCTTCGCTGGTTTTTTTAGTTTAATGTAACGCACTCGAGTAATTTGTCAACGACGCACGCGGAGCGAGTTGATTGACCGAATTATGTACGGCATTTCCGGGTTACGGCAATTTCGAAGGCACGGGGACATTCTACGCACTCGAATGGGGTTAATGCAGTATTTGGGTCACCATTTTACGGCCGCCAGGGGTTGCTGCAAGAATCTTGTAATAAATATCCCGCAATCTCTTTGCAGCTAATCAATATATTGCACGTTGTTGCAAAAACATTGAATTGCTGCAAATTTAGAAATTATCCACCTATAAAAGTTTATGTCCATACAAAAATTCAACACTTAATAACACGCGTGTGTACAATGCACATTGCGGTTCAAAGTTCTAAGATAAAGCACCTTCTCGAAGGACTCGACTTTGATAATAAAATAAGAAAATACATAAATAGCTATAATCTACTTTGAAAAATAATCGAATTCGTTTAACTCTGCTGAATTTTCGCGACGTTATGCGGACTTTGAAATCGCAACTTTATGAAGTAATTACATCTATGGATTCATTTTTCTAAGTAACTTTCATGCAATGTCAATTTTGATTCATTTTTTTGGGAGAATTTGCAATATCCTTTTTGGTGGAATAAACTGAGTTTTAAACATGCCATATTTTCTCTGAAATTAATTACTTTTTTAAAATTATTCCTTTTTTCAATAGCGGGTTATTTTTCTCCGTTCAAAGTATTTCCAGTGTTTCATGTTTCCCGATAACTCTGTAAGCACTTGCCAAAAAATTCCCGTGGTTACGTGTAAATATATCAATACGCTTACAATCACGAGTGCATAAATACAAATAAAAGCAGACGTAAACGCACGTATATTGTATCACACAAGCAGATATCGGCCTTGTATTATTTGGATCACGTTTGGTTGACATATGAAGCCGCACGTTATATCAAACATTTCTATTAAGATACAAGCAGCATAAATAACCATAACGTGAAACGCAGTTCATGTCTAAATAATTGTATTACACGTGGCACGTTTCGAGAACAGGACGCGTTGCGCGTAGAAGAGGATGCCGTGACGTTGAATTTACGTTACAATATTGTATGACGACATATCACGTATCAACGTCAAATTATTTCTTCATTAAGAAGATTTGTTCAGCTAGAGATATTTTTGAAATTTTTAATCTACAAGGAGAGAAATATGGATAGTTAGAATAATAACCTTCTTTATATAGTTAAAATAAAAAAATTTCATGTTAACCATAATAATGGTTGTATTAAGCGTTTAAGATTAAGATTAAGAATTTTATGGCTGCGATGTCTATTTTGCATGGCATTTGTAACCATTTTTATATAGCGTATTTCGAATCTAAATATATTTATTGGTTAAAATAACCATTAGGTATGGTACATAAACCATTTTCTTGACGAGAATGTCACCTGAAGTCGTTTCTCAAATTTAATTTATTTCATTGTGACAGATTTTGATTTGTATTATCGAATATGTGAGTATTTTAAAAACATATATCCTCATTTATTTATCTATTAATTTAACATATTTTTTTAATTATACTTTTTTAATTAAATATATATTTCTAATCAAATAATAAAAAAATATTCTATCTATATATCCAGTTATATAGTAAAGTGACATGTGTTATACGTAAATATATTAATGAAAAATATGATTATATTTAAAATAACATTAAAATAATATATTTCGTTACAAATTTTAATTTAATTATTTTACACTATATAAATTATTACGTTACAATATAAAATCATGTGTATAATAATCAATAATTATTGCTGAAAATTATATTTTTATTAACAAGGTATTTATAACCATAAAAAATAGTCAGATTTAAAATTCACTATTAAAAAAGTAAAAAGTTACAGTAACCATTTTTGTCTCTTAGTGTAGTGTTTTCAGTAACGCTGTAGCAAATATACAAGTTATCATTATAATAAATCTTCTATTATTTTGTTGTTAAAAAGATAGCTACGTAATTGCATGTTTTTTATGGTAGTACAAAATCGAAACGGGTTTTTCATTATGTTTTCCCAAAAAAATCAATTTTTATGAACGATACTTGAATATCGGGTTCACGTAGATTAAAAATCACCTATCGTATCACCTATCCAGTTATGGTGACTTTCTATTATGGTTTTATTATTTAGTTTTACGTAAAATTCCAAATTCATCGAAATATTCATCGAAATCAGAAAGAAAAAAATGTTTTTAATATTTTGTCAAAAGAATGATACCAAAATTAAATGAACCTTAAATAGAAACCTCTATTTTTTATTACAGATTCGAATCCAATGCTACGAAATAATTTGGTTTTATTTGAAAATTATGGTTTTTAACAACAGTTTCAGAAGTTATGGGTATTTTTAGATTTTAAATCTGAAATGAAAATGTTTAGAACAAGAATTGTTTATTTTTATTATCAAATTATAAATTACAGAAAAAGTGGAAGATTATTAGGTTGAGAGTGGGGAGTGAAGGGTTAATGAGATAGGGGTAGCTTTAAAGTTACAAATGGAAATGTGCTAAATAGGGATTAATGACATTCATTTATATGTTGATTGTGATGATTTCAATTTTCGCTGTTTAATATTATTAAAACTATTAATATACATTAATATAATTAATTAATACACTGCATGATTAAATGCCATTATAGGCGGCTGAAATATGTTACAAAATAATCTTCAAAACAGGAACCTCATTAATTTAAATATTACGTATAAACCTATATTTATCATTATCGTTACATTAAACAATTTAATATTTCTCTGCATTTTTACACTAATACTAATTTTATCTCAAAATACAAGTTTTAATCAGTTCTACTCTATCAACCATTTTTTAAAAATAACTATACAACCTGAACAGGATTCACATATTTGAATGAAATAAATTTCTGTTCAGTCTAATGACATATTCTCCCACGTAGTAATTTTACTTGCAAATTGTTTAGTAAATAGATGCTTAATTATTAGAGACTTAAACGCTGAAAGTTTAACTTACAACTAACTTATCAAAAATTATTATACGGAGCAAATGATAATGACAGGCTGAAACTAGAAACTTGCTTTAAGAGGGAATGACAAAAAAGGGATAAAAATTTATAAAAATAAGAAATGGAATAAGATAAACATAGATTTTTTGGTTTGTCTTAATTACAAATTCATAAATTAACAATATAACGAAATTTCTACTTCCCTAGTAGAAATTTGGACCGGACTAAAACATGGCCTGAACTGGTATCCACGCTGTCAGTACGGGGCCCGGATGCACATGTAACGCCGGGCATGAGAATGGCCCCCTGGGGAAGCCTATTTTCTTAACCACGTTTAGCCCTAAGATGGGCCCTCTAGGATAATCTTATTTGCTTCAAAATAGTTAACCGTCTTATGATTATCTGAAGGTATTCAGCCATGGCCCCTTAAGTAAATCCATATCAAGGCCCTTTATAGGGCATTCCTGCTTGGGACCATTATATTGCCCGACGTTACATGCGGTTTCGGGGCCTGATGTGTCATTTGCTATGGACCTGGTTTGGGCCCGACAAGGAAAACTGTCATCCCGTTTGCCATGTTTCATCCTGACCAGGGCCATGTTTGTAATGTGGCCAACCCGATTTCATTTCTACCAGGGTTAGGACGAATAATTGAAGCGGACCGAAGTAAAAATATTTAAACCAACAAAATCGAACTAATTTTGAATTAACGATTTAACACAGTCAATCCTGAACAAATATGTCTAACACACTTGTATCGGAACACTTAAAGAACAGCTCCGTCAGATGTTCAATCATTTCTTGTTTGTTCGATAAACGTAGAATCAAGACAAGCTGAGTTATTCGATTACAAGAGTAGTTAGAGCTTTGTGTCTGCCTAAAGGTGAATACGCAACCACCTAATTTTCAGTCAAATCAGCGACCGAAACAAGAGGACTCGCGTTTGATTTATCAGACACGGAAAACAAGCTCGGCGTTATAATCGTTTTATCAATTTGAAGCGGTTATTAACGACGATACTCACATTCGCTTCGACCGCATTTTATTCTGTGTCAAATTGGCCACGAGAAATAAATTATCGCTTGTGTTCTAATAATACTTTATGCCCTAGCTAATGCAGATTCCCGAGACAATGCGAGTCGGCCTTTTATAGAGTCTTTGTTTCTCCAATGTTGATAAACGCGGATCCACTTTTCATATTCCGCTCGTCGTTAAAAAAGCCACGCTTCGTCGTCTTTGTATAACGCGAACCATTGCGAAGTGTTCTTAAATGACAATTACCTATCTTTGTCTATGATACAATGGCCCAACTGATGGGACTTTATTGCACGCTGGGTTTATTAAAGTCGTAAATTACAGTGTTACGCGGATATTGTTTAAATGGCTAATGTCAGTTCTTTACATACAAAGAAACTTCATTAAAGTTTTTTACACTTTTAGTTTTAACGTTGTTAATTGCAAAATAATCATAAATATGCTGCTAACAAAAAGTTCTTGCATATTTATAATTTGAAAAAGAAATTGAAGTTTATATTTCTTTAATTTGGTACTTATTTTGGTTTTATTTTACAAATGGGACCTAATCAAGTATAAATAAAAAGCCACAATGCTTAAAGCTATTAAATTCAATTGACTCCGATTAGAGAACAAATTGGGATTAAATTCAAATTTTCTTACGCGATTAAATTATTAACTATTTTAAGCTTGTAAAATACGTATACTATTTATTTAAAACGAATTACCTTTTCTTAATGTAACGGGTGTCCGACATCTACAAATTGCAATTATTTTCTGAATTTATGATATTTTATATTAACATTCCTATAATCATTTCACAAACTGATTAAAATTTAATCTTACAAATAGCATTATGTTACAAATGCATTATTTATTATTATACGTGTTTTTTGTATTACCATTGAATTTATAGAGTTTGTTTAGAACTACTTAAACACAACTGATTACACTAACTTTATTAAAAACTAAATATTAGTTGATTTTAGAACGAATGCTTCATACGATTTGTTATATTCCCCAGTGACAGTTTGTTAAATTATAATACCATAAGTTTTTCCACTATAACTTTATTCCAGCCACGCCCGCTTGCAATCAGTATACAGACTATTACTTCGCACCTAACTTTATACGGCAAAGTGCGAGAACTCCGAGTTTACGTGCGAAGCTCTTAGTACGAGATATGTGTATTAAGTTCATAAATAACAATGGTCAACAAGATTTCAGGTAACGCGAACAAAAGAGGTATTTTTGTACATGGTCTAATACATTTTCTATCGAACTAGCGCACCGGAATTCATGCTTACGAAAGTTTAAATTGAATCGGAATTTGAGCAATTTTTCGTGAAGATTAATGACATTTCTTTATAGTGAGATGTTATTCTTATGGGACTTTGAAGAATCCGTATACGAAGCACTCATCTGAGTATAGACGTAAAGCTATTTTGATTTAAAATTAAAAAAAATTTAATACACTGAAAGAAAAACATACCGAAAAATACTTTTATTTCTACCATGAAAGTCTCCCAATTTTGGATAAACTGGTTTTATAAGGCGATTTAGTTTATTTATTAATATAATTTAGGGAAAAATATTAATATAAAAATATGTGTTTTCTAACAGAAAACGGTAAAACTAATACCATAAAACTGAATATTTTTTGGTATTGTTTAAAAACAAATTCTACCAAATGAATTAATAAATTTTTTCTTTAATTTTTACTTTATATAGGGGGAAATTTTGCATAAAATAGCTAGATTATATATATATATATTTCTTGAAACTCGGACCGCTTCGAGATTCGAACTCGATACACGTTTCAGACGCTCGGGTTTCAAATGGTTTGAAATAATAAGCTATATAATCATAATTTGAGTGTTGCCAACTGTTTCTTGAGTCTATATGCTTTCGCACTTTTTTCCCCCAATTTAAAATAATTTTTTTACCTTGAAAGGCATATTTCAATACAAAATAAAATAATTTTTTACTTTTATATGTACGAATATATATTTTTTTCAAAATGTTCCCTTTTTTTCTAATTTTTATTTCTATAAAAATAATTTTTAAATTTTACAGTTAAAATTCCTGTAGAAAAGGCATTATAAAACCTATTTACCTAACTTTGTGGAAAAAGTCATTTAAAATTTCTCGCAGTGTAGTATCAAAAAAAACTCTAGTATGAACATCAAAATAGGGAATATTAATTATAAATTTAATACAATTTTTATTACTTTCTTAAATAAAGTTGCGAATCACCAGCTATATAGTAACGTATCACTTGCCGTCAAGATTAGGTTATCGGTACCGGAATTAAGAACAACTATAAAATCTCTGAGGCGATTTTTCCAAAATCCACACTAAAACTACGATAAACTTAAGCATAAACCTGGACACTAAAAAGGAAACGTACAATGATAATCAAAATATCGAAATAAAGACATATCATACATAAGAAAAGTGTAATAATGTTTCGGCGTGTAATACGTATAGAAATAAATAAAGCATCAAAAATAATTGTGCACATATATTTCTAGTAAATCTGCGATGAAATTTTTACTGTGATGTATTTTGTTGACAAGAAAGGACAATACTGTACTTGCAAATAAAATATTATGCAAATATTTAATGTTTCATTTCTTCAAATTAACAAAACTAACAAAGTAATTTGTATTATATTTTAAACGTTTTATTATTGTCATTTAATGATATTTTAACAATTTCCACATTATAATTTAAGATAAGCATTTTTTCTATATAAAATTAAAAATATGTCGCAATCTTTTATGAATTAATAGTTTATTATTTTAATTTGCTTTTTGTATTAAATAATATGGACAAAAAATGGCTCTCTGTAATGTTATTGAGGTGATACATAAATTGCATAATGCTATGATGTAAATATAATGACGTTACATGGTATATAAAATGTATTATGCTTTTACAGAAAATATTGCTATAATTAGATTATCTGCGTGTCTCCGATAATATACATATCGAATTAATAATTTATATAATTATGTAATTATATTACATTAGAAGAGTTTCAATGTCATATCTAAATAATGAAAACAATGTTACATTAATGTTGCATCAATATTGGAACAGTATTGAACTGGTCCAATCGATGTTACCCGAACGGATATTCACGTATTGATTCGGTATCGATTTTGTATTTTTCCAATAATCCTGCTTTCGTTTCTACAAGATGTTAATGATACGTTAAGAAATACTTTATTCGAGTAATTTTTTGTTTTCAACGCAGACTCTCTATTTGTTTTATTTTATCGAACGAAATAATCAAGATGTTCGTTGTGCTTCGAGCGAGGAGCAGAGCAATAAAATGCGGCAAGTAAGAAAAGGGGTGCAAAAGAAAAGGCAAAACCGACGGTGAAAAAAAAAGAAATAGAAAGATGAAAGATATAGATATATATATATATATAGAGTCGGAAGAGAACATTATGCGTTCGCTCGAAGCAGGGTAAAGTCCTCACTATATATCATCTATAATTAAGAATTGCCGCGCACTGTTTAAGTATTCCTTCCGTAATCTAGTTGAAGGGAATTAAAAATGATGAAAGGAGATAAACAAACTCTTCTCCCGGCGCCTTTTATGCTCGAGAGCGACAGTTCCCGGCACATTACAAGAGCATGAATCATTTAGAGGTTGAAAAGCTACATGTTCATCGTGGAACAACTCCCGTAGGGGTGAAACGGCAAGGGTGGAGGGGGAAAATATTCCCTGGTAAAAGCCCACTCGAACGGCTGAATTTAAAAAATGAATGCTTTTGCCTTTTTTCTCATTTTTTTGCTCCGCCACGATAAGAAAAATTACACCAATTAGGGTGAAGCACGCGCGAAAAGTATGTGGGATAATAAAATTCCGCGTGCCCAGAGCCGGCTCGCGGCGCTTGTTTATAAGCGCGGCCGCGATGCATTAATAACATTATTGTTAGCC
>JABFPK010001318.1:0-12033 GCA_022817445.1 Habroteleia sp. ZL-2020
GCTTTGAGCTGGATAGCCCATAAAATATGATCACATATATAACGCTGCACAAATAATAATATACGGCTTAAATCAATCATTATTATAGCCCTGCATTTAATGAGGTTCGCTTTTTTGAACGTTCGTGGCCTAAAAATAAAATTAATATAAACAACAAATGCATTAATTAACATAATTTAATAGACGTATAATAATTCAGAATGGATCAATCATCAATGCGTATCTCGAAAATAATGCGACTCATAAAAGCATGAATCGAGCTTGCCATCGAACTGAAAATCAACAATCTCTATAGTCTATACTCGTTATATTTCTTCCTCGTTCGCACTATTTTTCGTATACTTGTTCGAAAAGATAAGCAAATTTAGGCAGTTTTATTATTTAGGTTTATTTATTATTTAGGTTATAATTTATTATTTGGATTATTTATTCATTTATTTAGGTAGTTTTGGCAACGCGTCTTTATATTTTTATATTTTGTAAAAAGCAATAAAAAATTATGTTATTTTGATAAACTATCACCGCAAAATTTAAACCAAGTAAAATGTGGATGATTCGAAAATTTTATATAAAAAATATCGTCTAATTTCCCTTGAAATTTATCGTCGCGTAGTTAAACGTATCGAGTTTTGTGGACCCGCTTTGGGGAATTGAAGATTCAATTTTATGATTCATCAATTTATGATTTTATTTTTCATATTAATCAGAAGGAAAGCTCAACTTTCTTTGTCTCGCTCTGTCTCTATTTTTATTTTCCTTCCCTTTTTATCATGTGAGTACAATCAAATTAGAAGATACGATACGGAGTATCCAAATTCCCTGAAGTATATTTCAACTGTATACGGAAAAGATATCGTAAAATGAAAAGTGAAGAGGCATCAATTTTTCCAATATAAATACGACGATACTTTTCTTTCTGTTTTTCTCTTTTACCGCATTTGTGTGTGTTACATTTGAAATCTGACATAGGCGATCACGTAACAATCCGAATTATATATAATAAATTTGATTAATATATAATATACGACCGATTATTATTTTTATACAAAATTATAGTAACTTAGATTTATCAAATAATTATTCATATTTGTTTTCGTTGAACTATAGTGTAGGTCAAATATCATAAGAGCTCGCCAATTATTAACTATAAGATCAAAAGATTTCTTAGCCTGATTTAATTAAATGCTAAAAATATGAAAAGTACACATTTATGTTTTGAATTACAAGTAAATTGTACACTTGGCATTTATTAATTATTAAATTATTATATATATTTTTAATTTTTATACGTTTCTCTTACTTTGTTGTTTTACTTAGTTTGAAAGTTAATCAATGTTTTAATCAAAAACTACAGTAAAATTGTGGAAAATGTGTAATTCATTAGGGACCAATAAAAATCACAATATCGGAAACTATATAATATTGAAATTAAATTTATATATATTTTATACAATATTTTTCTATTTTTTTTATTTTAAGTTAGTTATATATATGTTAATTTGCTATTTACATAATATTATAATAAATAAAATATAATTAAATAAATCACTATCATAATAAAAATTTCAAAAAATCATGGATAACAATTGCAATGCCAAAATTGACTTTATATTAGTTTTTATTTTATTGATATTTTTGATTATAAAATAAAACTATAAAAAAATGATTTTTTCCACTTCAATGAATTAAAAATTCATTATTAATTTATATTAACTTTATTCGTATTAGATAATGATTTTATATTATAAAAATAGTATTTTAAAATTACATTATTATATTTTTTAGTTTAATTAATTAAAAATTAATAACAAAATATTAGTTTTATGTACACAATGATATATATAAGGATAAAATAATATAGTTATTTATTTCATGCAGTAAATTATCATGTAATATTTCATGCCGATAAAATGCAAATAAAAGCATTTCATTAATTAACTATTTTAACAAAATTTATTATATCATATTTTAAAATAATTTGATTAAAAACTTGAGTAAACATAAATGCATTATTAATAATGTTTAGCGTTACAATCACTGTATTATTTGTACACATGAACCAATTCCAAGTTTCTGTCACCGTAAAAATTAAATGTACCAATTTTTTTCGCGAATCATGATTTATAAATAGTCGCCTTGCCAAAACGTCATATGAGCAGTATTAACGATTCTTCAACTCTGCGTCAATGGTTGTAAAATATTTCACAATAACGAATGTGTAACTGCAGTTTAGACAGAATTTCTGATACGTCGACGTTCGTAATATTTTATTTTCCGAAAACATGACTTTGCGTATTGAACGGTTTTGTTACCGCAAGAACGATGTTACTCGTCATTTCTGATTGTTCGACTTAAATTCCATTTCACTCGTTCCCATTTCCTTTAGTTTTGCCTCGTTCATTTTATCATTTCCATATCAAATGCAATTCACAACACTCACACGATCCTTAAAGCCTCCCAATGAACTCCTGAATATTATATTATTTATATATAGCAAACAATAACGGCATTTACTTTGAGGCAATGCTTTCATTTATATCGTTTCTTTATTTTATTTATGCAACCTTTATGGAAATTTCCTCGATTTGGCACAACTGCTTTCTTTTCAAAAGGTGAAAATTGATTCTTTTGCCAATAATCGACAATTTTTATAAGAAAAGTGCACTGCTTTGTCTACTATCGCAGTCGATTTGAGCAATTTTGCCGACAATCGAAAAGTGATGAAGCATTTTCATCCGCCAAACTTTTAGCTCGACTTTTTATTTGAAAAACGCAAAATCCTCAAATTACTAAAATTATATTACGAGAAAGTTAATAAGGAAATGTCGGAAAGTTTGCTCAAAAGTAGTAAGTATTCAAATCATTGGAAAAATATTAACGTCGTGACTTTTTAACGTCATAGTTTCGCAATATATTACTTACTTTTCACTTGTTAAGTAATTTTTATTGAAAAATTCACGTACAAATTGTTAGTTAATTTTGGAAATTACGGATTGCATCTAAAAACTTAAATATAACAAGTTTGAAATGTTTGTTTGTTGGATTAACACGTTCACAAATGTGAAATCGACATTTTTTGCAACAAAAATACGATGTCTAGATCAATGGTTTAAAAATTAGGTAAAATTGAAAATAAACGAAGCGTAAGTTTTCTTGTCAATGTTGCATGTTTGGAAATTGAAAACAAACATATTTGTATATATCACATTGAATCATTAGTAATCAAATTTCGCATTACATTTATAACCATTTCATATGTTACTATTGAAACATTTATCTGAGCCATTGAACTTTCGAATGAAAATTTGAATATATTTTAATATATAGTTGATAATCTCAATCTCCGAATGGCTCGTTTTAATAGTTAGGAATATCATACAAATACAAATTTGTGTGGAAAATAATTATATTGTAAAAGCTCTGTAAATTAATTTGAATCGCAAGGTATAATCATAGTTGCAAAATTAATAATAAAATATTTTGATAAAAAACATTCCGAGGCAAGTTTTTTATCACTTTTTTTTTGTTTTGGATTAAAATTTTTTGTTTACAATTTACATAATTAATTCTGTAGTACAAAAGGGAATCCTTTTGTATAAAACAGATTACTATATACAAAAATCCTAAATTTTCTTGTGTCTCGTATCTTTTCAACTTTTTACATTAAGAATTTAGTATTGTAGAAAGCTATATAATATTGTTTATAAATAATACTGTATAATATTTTGTACGCAGATATAACAACGTTTTTGCCCTGCAAAATATCGATATAAAAAGTTGATGTGTACATTCGTAGATTATATTCAAAGCTATATATTGTTTAATTGCACATATAATTACATTAGAACAAGTGCAGTAAACATCTGCCGAAAAAGTTAAGGTTTATGCAAAAGTTCTGGGAGCATCGTTATAAAATTTGCGATTAAATTTTGTAAATTTGAATAAAATTTCAACACGTTAAGTGCCAAAAAATGTTAATACAAACGAAAGTATATTATATATACACAATATTGATATGGTATCAGGCTATTTTATTGTGACTGTCAAAGATGTAATTTTCACTGCAAAATTTGTGGAACGTGAAACATAAATTAATGTGTAATAGAATTCGACATAACATTAATTATTTCGTTACGCTTGAACGAGTATACGAATAATTAATGTGCGCATGTAAAAACCTAGTTTGGATTCCAAAAAATAACAAACATGTTTAATTGTAAATACTCGTTAATTATTTTTCTCGCAAATAAAACTATTGAAATAAAATGATTGATTTCGTTCATTCACGACGAAAAATGACTATAAAAATCATCGTCATAGATATGTCATTTTCTCGATACGCGTCATACAACATTAATATTGTATTTTCAATTTTGTTATATAAAGACTTCATTAAATTTCTTATGTAAATATGAAATAGAATTATTATTTCGTCCTTTTAAATGCATACGTGAAATAAAGCGTAGTCAAATAAAAAATAAATAAAAGTTAGGAGGATGGCATTTAGGAACAATATAAAATTCCTGGAACTTATTTTACTCATTTTAATATTTATTAAAAGCCAACAATTCGTTCTTTTTGCAAGAACCTTATCAGGGCTTGTTGTATGATTAATTTTTTATTAAAAATTAATATAAAAGTTATGTTGTGAGCCAACAACCAAGTTAGACTGAGATAAAAAGATAAATAGTATTGTGACCAAATACATTACGGGTCTTTCGCCAACCATTATAAAATTTCAATCCGAAATATTGTATTGAATTTTGTTCATTTTTTCATAATTTGTTGGGGACCTTTTGTCAATCTTGCACGTAGTATTTTTATAACGTATATTGTATTGTACAAAGCTTATTGTTGAGTTTAGCATTTTTTTGTTATATTTATTAAAATATAATGTAAAACCTGAATTAAACTGCTAATTCATAATTTGTTTATTGCACATCAAGGTATTAAAATATTTAAAATAATTGAAATAAATTAAAATTATATTTCCAGCATATAATTATTTATATGTATTTTAAAAATAGAAATAACTTTCATCTGAATATATAATTAATTTATATCAACAAACTTTAAGAATTGAACTATTTTGATCTACACTCTTAGAGATTTGTAATATATATATAGTCTACATCTAATAAATCGTACATACACACACAGCGTGTTATTTGCACTTTCTCTTGTTTGCACACACATTTTTACAAAAATATTATAAATCAAAATATAAAGAAATAACTTTATTGGAAAACATGTTTGATTTTTATTTGATATTTTTAGTTGAATTGCTCATAACACAGTTTGCATTGAAATGTAAACGGAATTTTAAAAACTATACATTTTAAATTGATCATAACAAAAATTGAGTTTGAATGAATCGAAAACGTCTGTAGATTTAAAATAAACAACTCGTATTATTTTTTTAGACGATATTTGTTTATGTATGAAGAATTGCAAGTGTAATATTTTATAAAATGAAACATTTACAATCTACATTAAATTCAGAGAATTTCATCAGTAATATATTTACTACACAGAAGACAGATTTTATTAAATTTTATCAAACGAAGGTAAAGTAATTGGAACGACATTATTTCAACGGCAAAAAATTTAATATTTTTATATTGCATTATAAATTCATAATGAAAACTAATTTTCCTGATATTAAAAATGTAGTATTCATATCAGCAATTCTTATTAAGATACATATTTTTATAATTTTAAACATTCTTCATAATTTTCCATCTGAATTTCTCGTTACCTCGTTTACAAATAAATATTAAATAATACTTTACTGACAAACAATATCCCTAACTCGGTAACAGAAGAACTTGAATATCCCCTGAACGCTCGTATACTCTTAAACTCAACACTCCAATTTCTGTATAAAAGTTTTTAGAAGTTACGTTAGCCCCACGTGTAGTACAACTCATAAATAACAATTACGTTCTCCGCGTACTTTTTTTATAACGCTTATTGAGGCCGTGTTAAACACAATTGCAAACTCATATGTTACCAACATATTATGATTTCTATAAATATATTGTAGGAAATTAGATAGGTTCTCCTCACCCACGAATAAAAGTAGGCCGCGATCAGTTTTTTGGCGTATCTTTATTGGTTTCACCTTTACCTTACAACTCGTGACTCTCTCGCCAACTCAACGTGCGACTCGTTCTACCGTTTCTCTCCTACTACTCTCTGCTCGCGACCGACCATCAACCAATCGCCACGATACGCGCCGTGACGTCACAAGCAATCCGTATCACGCGTTATCCAAACCCTTCCCACAATATATGCATCTAAATTTGGAATCATTATCTCCTACATTCAAAAAATTTTCTATTTCTCAACACGATTTTTATTTTGAAAGACAAAAATAAAAGACACTGAGCATATAAACACGTGAAATATTAAAGATAATAAAGGTCACTTATTGTTTTGTTTATGTTTTACCTTTGTATGTTTAATAGTGCGTTTTAAAATTTAAATTATTATCAATTTCGTAAAATAGACAATATTTAGCATAAATATTTATAGAAAAGCTAATATATATATTTTTTATTTTTATTATATTATTGTTATTATATACTTGACGATATTGTTATTCCTTGCATCCCTACTATCTTCGCTGAGCCTTGTCTATAATCTATACAAGAAAGCGATGGTGAGAGAGAGAAGCCAGTGACTCTCATTGGTGAATAGATAAGAAAGTTGGAATGATAACGAAAGCTAGTCGCATAGCCGAAAGCGTTGGTGCAACTTCCGTTGACTTTCGTATTGAAAAATAATCATAAGCATTCTCATTTTTAATCATTTATTATAAGGTAAGATAAATGTAACTACTCATTCCGATAAACAATTTACAACTCAACCATTTTGAATGCAAAAGGCATGATTTTCGGTGCGTTTTGAAGCCAACAAAATGAACTTCAATACCACCTCAGCTTCAAACGATTCATCGATGTAAATTCCGTGGAGCCTTTCAAACATTCGATTTTTTTAACTTGAAAGCACATGCCTCCCTTTAACCCAATTTTTCGAAGGGTTAGATCAGGCCAAATTATCCGAAATTTTTGGAAATTTTAGAGGAGACTCATATCTTTAGAAGTCTTTTTCAAATTTTTTTAAGTTGCAAATTAAAAAAATGCTCCTCATTTGAAAATCACCTATTTTTTGGTCCACCAAAGTGATGCATTTTTTTACTTATAGTATAGTTATATGAAAAACTTTTTTCTCAAGTTTTTGACGTATAAATTGCAGAAAAAATAATCACTTGATAATTCATTGACTGAAATTGTGTAATTAAATACTAATTGGATTGTATGTAATTATTATAATTATAATCAATTATAATTGAAGTATTTCACACTTTCGTATGTAGATCTAGACATCTATTCATATTTCTAGACTTCTGCTCTTCAATCTCTCTTTTTTTTTTGAAACGATAAGTAGAAAAATGATTTCACAATATATTCACGTTATTAAAATAATATTGTAAAATACATTCCTCTTGTGTTCACTTAAGACGAGATCAAGAGATTTTAAAATAAGGACCTTGTGTTACACGCCGTCGTATAACGTATCGAGTATTACGATTGGTCTACTTCAGTATATTCTGCTAGTATATGATTAAAAAACAAAGATATTTTATTTATGTGAGGAAACATCTCCTTTGAAATTCGATGCCTCTTTACATGCAATGATGGATATATTATACATCACATTGAACTTGTATCAATTTTATCATTGCCAGTTCAAAGGATTAAAAAAATCTTTTACAATCATATATTTACCTATATTTGTTTTGAAGTGAACTTTGATAAAAGGGAAATTTTTTAATAATTGATGTGCGTGAGAGAGTCAATGTTCTTATTATAAAAAATATCGGAAACAATTCAACGTGCACCAATAATATAGAATTGATTGTTGTAAAGTTGAATAATTTTCTATTAAAAACAATAATTTTTATGTTTATGTTTTTAATGCGCTGGATTATTATTTAAACAGTAATTACTTATAACAAAGTTTTATCAGTGTGTTGAATAAAAATTGCATTATAATCTTCTCATTTCCAAAATTTTAATGAATTATGATTTGTCTGAAAATCTTAATCGAAAAGCGAAAATTATGTATAACAATTTTTTTGCACAGAAGTAATAATAATACATTAATTACAATGAATAAATCTATGGTTTTACTATATACAATTATCGTAACTTATATATTATACTTAAATTTAAATTAAAAATATCTAAATAACAAAAATGTTGATTCTTAATTTTTAATTATTCTAATATTAAAATATCTTATAAATTAATTAATAAATTATTACTTCGTTTACATTTCTTTCTCAAATTATGGTAAAGAACAATTAATATTAATAATTTTTATAGAAAAAGAAATATGTTAAAGAGAATTACTTAGAGAATCTATATATTGTACAGCAATTGGAAATACAAAATATTATTACATCATACTTACACGGAAATCGGTTCGTCTTTCACGACGACTCACAAGCAAAGAGGAAAGTTCATACTCTCACACAACACACTCAAACAGCGTCCTATTTTAAATTAAAATCTTCGTTTTACGCAAAACTCAAAACACAAAATTCCCATTGTTGCACAAAACTGTGTGATGATCGTGGAGATAGTACCCAACAATGCAAGTATTATAATCAAATAAGTTACAACAATATTTAAGGTACGAAGTTCCTCAGGTGTTTCTCTAAAACCTTTTTTAAATCCAAGAATTAGAGTATGCATACCTATCCCATAACAAATTAAACCTAAAGCATCATGTATTAATTTAACATATCTAGGTTTAATAATTGAAATTTTCGTTGCAAAAAATGCAGCGAGTCCAGATATGCCAAGCACAAAAATTCCAGATGCAGAGATAATGCCATAATATCCATGGTTCGATTTAAAATGTTGTCTGCCTGCTTCTTCTTTGACAATAAACCTGCATGCAACTCCAGCTATGATACAAATTGCTCCAAATATTTGCAAAACCCAATGAATATGTAATCGCCATTCTCGTTTTATGAATCTACTCCATACATTTACCTCCGTAAGACAAATAATTGCTTCTGTCATAAAGAACATGTACTGAAATATAAGAAAGTCTGCATGAATATTTTCAATTGTTTATGATTTATTTGTTGTTTGTAGAACATTCTGTATTAACTTTATAATAATATGTGAATAAACTCATAAATGGTGTACTATAATTTTAATTATCTATCTACAAAATTTTATCAAGAAATTAAGTGAAATAATACTGTATTAAAGTTACATAATTACTTTATAAGCATTTGTGCACTTCTATATTTCAAAACAAAATTTAATATAGATCATTAGGAATAATAAAAAAATGTGGGATTGATTTTGAAATGGTATTTCCTTAAGCCATACTCTAAAATACAAATATTATGAAATTGATCTTTTATATCAACTTGGTTGACGACTGAGATTTGGAAACTATTATATATATATTTTGGTGTTTGGAGACTATATATATTTAGTTTTTTTATAAAATAAGTCAAAATTTCATAGAAAAAGTTAAATCTCCTCATGGTTTACATAATTTTACATATATAATTTTAAAAAATAAGAAAAACACCTCATCTTATATTTTTCTCACATTATTACCTCTTTTATAAGTTTAAATTTGATTATTTTAACTTTTTTTCATTGTGAAAATAAATCAAATCTTTTTATTTTGTTTTCTTATATAAAAAATTTTATAAAATATGTAAAATTATTTTATTCGGAATTTAACAGTGTTCACAAAGCATACTCTAAATTAACATGTTGCTAATCTTACAACTGTTGCATTTATTTCCTACTTTTCCGATTACATCGAAAAATTATATATATATTTATTAAATAACTTAAACTTTTATACTGTAGTACTTTGTGCAATATTCAATTATGGCACAAAATGTAGATAGCATAGAATTAATCAAATAATTTAAATTCTGTGATCATCAATTTCAAATTCCTTCGTGTATATAAAAAATATATAAAATAGACAATTTGTACAATTTAATCGATGTTCGTATAAATATACACATAGTAATGCATTAAAACAATCTAATATTGTAAACGTGAGTTTATTTTAGGAAATAATATTTAATTTAATCAATTTTGAATTATTATTAATATTAATATAAATTAATCTACAAATTGGAGAGAATACCATAATCTGAAAACAGCCTTACAATTTAAAATATAAATGGTTTTTTTTATATGAATACATTTAAAATAGTTTTTTAATTATTTCTAGAAGATATTTATTTTTTAATAAGTTTTTTGAAACAAACAAGAACTAAAATTAGTTCATATAAATTTTGTGAAATAAAAATTATTTAATTTAAATAAATGTTTAAAAAGAATATAAATTTGGACATTTTTAATCGCAGTTAAAGTAACTAACCAAGATAAACTAAAATACCAACTTATTACTCTAACGTAGTAGTTTAAATAATAATACATGAATAATTTTGAAATTGATGTGTTTATTAGCAGAGTTAGCTTAATTAGGGTATTTAATTATAACGAAATAATAGCAATGCATATTTTTAATAAAATAACGTACACTAAAATATTTGCTTATAGAACAATAACTACGTCACATTCGTATACATTATTGGTCCTGGCGTAATTAATGAAGTTTTCACTAAATTATAATTTACTTGTGAGTATATTCTAAAATAACTTCTTAGGAATTTAAAAATTTATATAACATATACATTCTTTGTCAAATTGGACAACTTTAAATTCGACCATCACCAAATGGGTTATTAATAATAATAATTTTCAATTTCTCTATATGGTAATAAATAAAACAAAATATAATTTTTTAGTAATAAATTGCTTTGCGAAAAGCAGGGAAAGGTTTTAAACATTATTAACTAGTTTATAAGCATTTACTTCAAAATTTATGGTTAATTAACGCTAAGTAATAAACTGTTGAAGTGTTACAATGCAAATATATATTTTTCAGTCAAGAGTCAAGCAACAAACAAGTTATTAAATAAAACAAAAGTTCAAAGTCATTTTTAGGTCATAATAACAAGAAACTGTAAAAATCATCAATAATCTTTAAAAATAAGTTATCGCCTCTTAATGGAAAATGTTTGAGGTTTAATATACTCGCACTATAACTTACATTTTTAATAAATATTTTAAATTCATTCCCATCGAAAGTTGAGCAACTAATTTAGCATATAGGCCAGTTTATGTTGGCAACACTGAAATCAAAATGGGAATGACAGTAATGTTAATGGAAAAGACGTTAGAGACAATAGACAAAGATGGACATGTTAATGTGAGAACAAATACGCCAGAAAACCATTGCAAAAAGTCATATCTAAAAATATGGTTGTAAAAGGGGATATCGCTTTTTTATCACTTGATAACTAAAAGAATTGACTATTTTACCCAGTCTGGCATATATATAATTCAAGCTCAGAATTTAAATTTCTACGAGAAACTTATAATTATATAAATAGCAGGTGAATAATACCAGCACAGTTTTAGTTTTTCTCTCATAAAAATTCAGTTTTCGATAGCATTTTTCTGGTGATTTTGAAAATGTTCACAAATGAAGTCAAAATATAAAAAAATGTCTTGTATTAGTTGAATGTTGCTCAGAAACTTATTTACGTGCCAAAAATACGATTTGCGGAAGCAAATTGACAAAAAAAATTTTTCATCCTAAGCTCAATTTATACTCCAAAAACATGAAATCTAGGCATTTGAAATTGGTAAACATTTGTTTTCTACATTTTCCACTTTAAACTCCATATTTTATTTTCTTTCACATAAGCGATGTTATTTCGATTGAATTTTACGAGATCTAAAACCATTAATTTGTTGATCATCCAAAATTAAGAAATTCTCACCTTGGAAAAATTTTCAATTCTTAGTCGGATTTCGGAAATAATAAATTCAATTTTCTTCAAATCAAACGAGGAAGTATCTATATTATTCCGGCGTAGAATTCAAATCTCTACAGGAAAGACTT
>JABFPK010001319.1:0-12031 GCA_022817445.1 Habroteleia sp. ZL-2020
ATAAAGTGCCTGTATAGTTCACTATAATGAAACTATATAGTTCGTCAGTTAAATTATATAGTTCTGAATCAAAAACTAGACAAATTTTTACTTGGGAAGTTAATATCTCCTGAGAAAAGCTCTCTTCTATAAAATAATAGCATTACGAGCACGAAACACGTGATATTACTGTTGCGTACGTGAATTACAAAAATTGTACAGTTAAATTTATGTAAATCACGCCTGCTAAAATATCGAATGCGATTATCAAAACTGAAGTCGTACTCGATTGTTACATAATATTTTCTCATTACGAATTTAATGCGATCGCAGAGTTATAATTTCATAATTACAATTCGTAACGATAAACCGCGTGAAAAATTATTTTCCTCTCTCGTCACGTATTTTACTGTGACAAATGCTCTGAGGCGAAAAATCATTTATCTTTTATTCGTTCCGAAAAATCAACCACTTCCAATCATTCCACCGCAAACACAGAAACATTTATTTCCCCCAAATTAACTTACGCCCCGCTCAATTCAACGGGTCATTAAAAAACTGGTGCAATTCGTCTGCGGCTATTTGAATAGAAACAAATGACTTTTCATTTTCGGCTCTCTTTTTTCGAATTATTTTTCAGTAACCAAAGAGCCTCGGAATCGACTAGCGCAGTTGCATCGCCCGCTACGTAATGACTCATGCCGTCGTTCACATTTTTTTGTGTTGAATAGTATTTTGTTTGATGTGTCGCGGCGTGTAATGAAGTAATATACGTCGTCACGAGTAATCCGAATAGTGATTTTTCAAAAGGGACGACCTCGGATCGTCTCTGTCTGGCGACTTAACATGGCTCGTGCTGGAGATGTATTGGGGCTCGCATAACTAAACTAATTGGTTAAATCTGTTGGGCCGCATAACTGGGAGGCTAATTGGGTGATTTCCTGACAAATTATATCTATCTCGACAACGCGCACGTCTGCTCGGTTGCGGGTCCGTTTGTCACTTGACGCTAACTTCGGCGAACATCTCACGAGCGAGAAAACAGCGGGGCGGGACGCGGCTCTAAAATGTCCGAGTATATTCGCGCCTCTCGCAATCTGTTTTGAATGCCGCGCGCCGCGACTAGCGGCATTCGTTCTCCATCTGCTAAGCCACCAAATTATTTTTAAGGTGACATGATGCGCGCTTTGTAAACCGATGCCCCGTCATTAAGTCAACTAATTTAAATGAGTCATATGCTAACACCATAGGAGACAGCCAAAAAAAGCTGTCAAATAGGATAATGTTCATTCCTTTTCAGTCAAGAGACGTTCGCTTATTGCGTTTCAAGTTCGGCTGCGCTGCGTTGAAGCCAACTTCATTGTGAATGCTAGGACGGAATTTGGTAGCGTAGAGACGTGCCTCTCTTTTAATGAAAGTGTTTTGAAAGAGGGATAATATGACGTTGAAATTGTGGTTAAGAGCTATAATTGGCAGTCTTTTCAAAATGAAAATTTCATAATTAATGATAAACTATACGTTTCTTTACTACATAGATTAGTAAAAGTAATTAATAATTATAGATTATGATATTTTTATGAAATTTTCAGCCAGCTTTGATTATAAAAATTCTTTGATTAATTCCAATAGTAATTGAGTCTGTAAGCAATAAGGCATCTCATCTAATTAAGATAACAGATCGTCCTATTGTTATCAATTTTAATTTACTTCAATATTTCTCTTTAATTGAACATAATTACTGTTTGAACAGTATTCCTGACTTATAATTTTTCGCACGAGTGGCTCTGCTCTTGAACATGTACGCATCTAAGAGGATCTTTCTATCTATATATAGAAGCAGGTTGCTAGCGGCGGTGAGTAAAGAGGTAAAGCAATGTGTCTCACTAATGAGATGTCACCCTATTCATTCGCGGAGCAACCTTTAAGACGCCTAAAGGAACACGCCGAGAGTAAAATGATCGACTTCGAAATGGCCACACACGTACACCCTTCGTCACTCTCCTTTATTCCCACATTTGTCCTGTGTCTTGCTTGGGCTTATCTTTATCTAAAAAAAATCAACAGGCATGGATTCGCTTGCACATGGTATCCCTTTGCAATTCTTTTGTCCTTTAACGACTCAAATAAAGTAAGGATTACATTTAAGCATGAATATATGAAGATAATTTCTTCTTAACATGAACAAAACTTTATATAACGATGGTGTGTTGAAATATATAATCATGTGTTAAAAATGTGTAATTCATTTATTCGATGAAAATTAATTCCTGAAATGAATACGGCTGTCAGAAATATAAGTTTGAGTATAAATTGGAAAACGTATTTTATTTTGGCGATGACATTTTTCTGGTGAATATAATGTCAACTCTAATTATATATTGGCTTAATTACTTTTTTCCGTAGAGGTTGTGTAAGTTTAAGTAGCGGACATTATTTAAAGTTCATTATAAGAAAATGAAAAATACTTCCATCCGAAATCTGGTTTTCGGGTAAGCCAAAAAAAACAAATTAAATTATTGAGCTGTGTCGAGTTACTCAAAACATGTGTTGTTTGGTTCAAAGGAAGATCAAAGAAAATAACCGCAATGTAAGCTGTAGACTGTTAGTCTATTACAACCCCAATTTAGTGCAATTCAATTTAGTATATAAAAATGAAAAAACATAGATTTTTTGTTTAAACTTAAGTGTATGTAATATTGTGAAATTTATTATGTAATATGTAAAATAAATTTTGAACTAATTCAAAGGCAATCTTATTTATTAATAAAATTAAACATTTTTATATATTTAATAACTAATGTTTAATAACTTCTTTATTTTTGTATACATATTTTTGTAATATTTAAACTATAGTCCGTAATTTGGTGAATAAATAAAAATATATCTCTACATTTAAATAAAAATAGTATTTTCAGAGATATAAAAAATATTTAAAATATCTCCTATATCTTTAACTTCTACCCAAATAATACGATTTATTCTAACTATAAATATTATTATACAGTGTGGTACAAATCGGTACAACTAGTAATGTTTAACGTAAACCCATTTATATCTTATAAATAAAATGTAAACATTTTTACCATACTGTACCCCAAGTAGGAATTGCCGACATTCAAAAGAGTACTGAATCACGGCGCGGTGCTGGTTAAGTACAGAATTCCGAGACTCGGATTTCAATACTTATTTGGTACCCAAGTAGATGAATGCCAGTACCAAATATGAACCGAAAAACTGTAACGATGTGGTACAAAAAACCTGTACTCCGCCAGTACTGACTTAGTACAGAATTCCAAGGTTAAGTCACGCTTCATTGTTTGTATATTATATGAAAATGGCAGCACTGTAGAAATCCAAAACGTCGACTGTTTTACTCAGTTTTTTCCGACTTTATGTTATGGCAGAGGGTATTATGGCAAGTTTTGGTCATGTTATATGATTCATTCAAAACACAGTGAAGAGATGAATCGAAGTAAAAGTAGTTATGTTTGTTAACGTTAAACAACCATCGCAAGATGAAAACAATTTATGCTAATATTTTATAATTGAAAATATTTTTTTTTAATAAAAGAGCAATTATTTTTACGATTTATAGATTTTACCACACCTATTGTTCAACAAGATGATTGAAGGTTATGACTGTTGTGACTAAATATGACACGATGTATCTATAGTAAAAAATAAATATTTTAGCGTTAAAAGAAAATCGTGTAGTATTCGAATTAAATATTTAAAAATAAATGTAAAATATTTTCTCCTTTAAATTTTAAATTCTTTGATTTAATATTTTATCCTTTGTCAGTTATTTAAATATTTTGTGTAAAAAAATGTTTCACCTTCCCAAAAATTAAAAAAAAAATGTGAAAAGAAAATAATTTTACGTAAAGCCATTATTTTTAAGAGTGTGGCATAATTCGGTATTAAATCGACACTGCAATTTGCTACTGAAATTCGGTACTGATCCAGTACTTCATTCAAGTGTCGTGTCGATATTATCATCCTAGATAATTACCAGTACTTAAACAGTACTGTAATGCAGTACCACGCCAGTACTATAACTATACTGTAAATAGGTACTGTACCAGTACTGTTCCGATAGTTAATTCCTATACTGTGTAATACAATGTTTAGTTTGTCCTCAGCAGTCGAAAAAATCTAGAAAAATGAATTTATTAAAATTATAGATATTATTTTTCTTCGTATATACCGTTTTTTAAGAAATAAAAATTTTTTTATACATTAATTAACAAAAACTTAGAATTTATTTATAATTTTATATTAAATGTTAATTAAATCCAGTAAATAGGACATTTAATTGTAGTTTTATAAACATATTTCTGATATTCTATGATAATATTTTTGAAATTAATTAAATGTAATTATAAATTTCTACATCCTCGATATTTAAATATTATGTAATATAAAAACAGTTTTTACTTTAGACCAATTGTTATATGTGGAAACTAGTTAAAACTGTGTCAAAGAACTACATTCAACCCTAACAATATTAATTTAAATTTTGACGAAGACTATAGGTAGAAATATTCGTTTCAAGTTAATGTACTCGTAAAGCGAGAGAGAGAGGGTGCAGAGTGCCCTTAATGGAAGATAAGGGTTTTGAGAGGTTCATCGATTAAAATTATATTGGTGATGAAAGTATGACCAACGGAATCATTTGAAATCGCAGTATTACTTCAGTCAAATCCTAATTGAATCGTCCTTTGGCCTTTAAGTGATTCGCTGACAACTATGTTGACCATCAGGTGGCTTAAATCTTGGTGTTCGAGTTTCAATGTATATACTTCGCACTTTTGACAGAATAAAATTTGCAAGCATTTAAAGCGATGCCAGAAAATACCGTTGAACTTTTCTTCTGCCGCACAGAATCCAAGTTCTTCAACTCTATATATATTATAGTAAATGTCCGAAAATATAGCAGCTGTTTCTGCAGCTATATTAGCTTCGATTTCTATAATATACAGAAAGTTCTTATGAAACTGATTCAATCGACTCCAAATAACGTTTAAATAAAGGGTAAAGTCGAGCACGTGCTTTCTTTTTCCGAGCCCTTTCCGTTGGGAACAAACCTATATATATGGTAACATATTAGTCCATCAGTAAACAAATCTTCGCCAACTCACTTTGTTCAATGAATTACTCTTCAAATATTTAGACCCGTACACAAATACGCGCTTCTAAATTGCGCTTTAATTTTGTTTAAATAGCGAATTGATGTTTTATCATTTAAACTACATTAGATATTATGCATTATGTAACTGTTTATTTTTTTTTCTCTCAACATTATGGACGTGATTTTTTTGCATATGATTTCATATTTTAGGTTGTTTTTTACTCCAGTGATAATACTTTCATACTATAAAAAAGCAAAATCAATATTCTTCCATACAACTTAACAATTGCTTAATAATAATTATTTAAAACTTGTGTGTGTGATTTCTACATGCAAGTCTTAACTCTAAATGCATCAATGCCATTTTCTTATAATTTTAGCTTTTTAGTTCTTACTACATTATTACTGCATTATTTAAATTATTCTACATTAATTGACATTTGTACAATAAAATAAAAATTTACAAACTCTTAAAAGCATTTAATGCGAAAAATGTATAAACAATAAAAAATAATTGAGAAACAATAAAAAATAATTGAGAAACAATAAAAAATAATTGAGAAACAATAAAAATAAAGATTTTAAGAAAAGAGAAATCGATAGATTTGGAAAATCCTGACCGTTCCAGTTCATCGAGAAATCCGCGAATAAGGAGATTTCGAGGAATCCGATTGGATTTTTGAAGCTTTTTCGAGGATATCGAAGAGGAAGGTTACCGAGATAGAGGGGTCTCCATTTTGTTGGGACGAAAGAGAATGAGAGACAGCCTTCTTATCTGTCTCTGGTAGCTCGTAACGATTACTTGTGCGATGTGTATACGTAGGTCTAAGAACGACACGGAGCTTTCCATCGACTTCTGGCATCCTTAGGGATTGGAACAACTAACGCGAAAAGGTCGCACGCTCGCTTAACGCACATCAATCCTAGTATAGTCCAATTATTCAAGGCCGATTCTCGCGTTCAGAGGCGGTACGCCCGATTGCGTACATCTTAAAGCTATCGATCCGCTTTCGGAGTTCGCCAAAGGAAGGACAATCTTAATTATTTATCTATAGTCAGTTGAGAAGTCGTTATAAATCATTATAACGTTAGACAAGGGCGACTTTATCTTTCGATTCTTATAATAACTAAAATACAATTTGTTGCCGTTTAATATTTCAATTTAAATTGAATAGAAAATATGTGATAACATTTTTATTTTGATATATAATTGATGAATATATTAAACTAATTTATTTGCCTGTGCTTATAATTTATAATAATTACATAATAAAATCACAAGTGAGCAATAAGGAAATGACATTCTAAGGGGATAGAGACTATCAGAGCCCCCAGTTTTCGTCGAAATTGCAAAATCATATATGTGTGCCGAGGGAATCGACATAATTATATATATATATCTATCAATAACCTATCTCGAAAAACATGTGTTGCTGAAACGTTCTGAAAAACACAAAACGCCATGAAAGCGTTCAAAAATGTTTTTCGCATTTTACTGAGAACACATTTATACATGAAACTTTTTGGTGAGAATATTAGATCCGTTTTCGGATATTTAGAAACGTATTTAAGGCAATATGTAACTTGTTAATGTTTGAATTGTAAGATTGCCGCCAATAGTTTAAATTTTTGAAAAATCTTCTGAACAATCCCTAGATAATTAAATTTGGAACATTTTAAATTAGTTTTTACCTATTGCAACATTCGTCATAAAGCTAACTATTGGAATTAAAAAGCATCTCTTTGTTATAGGTTAATTAGGACAATTTAGATAAATTATCATTCTAATAGTTAGCTTTATGTTGAATGTTGCAATAGATAAAAAACTGATGTAAAATATTTTAAATTTAATTTCTAGGGATTGATCAAAAGATTTTTCAGAAATTTAAACTATTAATGTTAATATTTGTTAAAATATATTTTTGGCGGCAATCTTACGATTTAAACATTAACAACAAGTGACATAACGCCTTAAACGTTTGAATGCGATTGAATGTGTTCTATTAGAAAGACTTTAAGTAAGAAAGAACGTTTTCTTCTTAGAACGTTTATGTTATCAGAACGGAAGCTTTACGAGATACGCTTTGGTTGAGTAATGTGTAGAATATGTTTTTATTATTTTCACAACCGTTTAATAAAATTCTCTAATTATTGAATAATTCATAATTAATAGTATTTTATGTTTAATACTATTAATTTATTTAGATAATTTTAAAATATAAAAACGAATGTTTTAATGATAATTAAATTTCTATCTTCATTTAAAACTATACGATGCTGGAAATCAAGTCATTTCTGTAAAAGTAATATTAACGTTGTTATTTTTCAATAAATATAAAAATACATAAGAATATTAAAAATTTTTATACTACATGCACGAACAATCTCTTTTATTAACTTTCTAAGACCTTTTCTTAATAGCGTGTTCCTTACAAAACACGATCAAAAATGCATAAAAATTGATTAGATTAGAAGGATTACAATTGAGGGACATATGCAACTTATAATTACCATAAATTTATTTAAAAACATATTAGTTATTATATCCACCATCCCAATTACTATATCCTAGTATAACGATTTATAGGTTATTTCTGATAAAAGCGTTTCATATGTAATCGACATACATTTTAAACCTTTTAAAAAGCTTCAAAAGCGTTCTGCACAGAACAATAGTTTTTGCAGTGTACGCAATACGTACATAAATTATATTGTAACGAAGCAACCGTTATCCAGGTAAAATATAAAAATATAAAATTTAAATTAATTTTATTTTATAAACGCGCACGACCCGAGTGTACGACACTGATTGTAAATAATTGTGAAAATTGACAATCAGTGTCAACGACACGAAATGTAAATAATTGTGAAAATTGACAATCAGTGTCAACGACACGAAATGTAAACACGCGCCGGCTATATAAGCGCCGACGATTGTGACAGCTGGTGTCAAACTCGTGCAATCTCGCCAACAACGACCACTCCGGGCTGTGCATATTGCAAAGCTCTACTAAGTCGGATATTTCGGTCTAATCCTGGTGACGATGAATCGCCGTCGTACCCTTTTTCCTTCCCGAAATCGTCGTTGGCAAGATTAAAAGGAAAACACCGATCAGGTGATCGGCTGTTGGACGTGCGCAAAATCCGGGATATCACTCGTAAATCGCGTGACCCGCACTCCCGGTCACGGATATTTCGCCACCGACGAGGCAATTTGCCTCGTAACACCGCACCAGAGCACGCACCTGCAGTTGCGACGCACGTTCAGAAGCAGCACGAAGCGTCGCGTGACAGTTAAAAACATCATCGTCTCCGCGACCAATAGCGTGGTCGAGTATTACTGCAAAGGCCAGCGGACTAATCCAGTCGCGCCGTACATCGGTACGGTCCGAACAACTCAACTAGAGTGTCAGTGCAAGTGATAGCGAATGAATGTGTGAAAGCGAGATCGAGCGAGTTAAACAAGAAATTAAAGCGAATCAAAATTTCAGGGCCGAAAGAGCGACTATCGGGCCCTCACCTCCGTCAGGGCCGGAGCACCGAGTCTCGGTACCCTGATTTACGTACTTTGTATTTTCTTTTCTTTCTTTTATTATAAATTTGTAAAAATAAAAGCATTTATTTTATTTCTTAACTGAACCCTGACACGGCGAGCTCGTTCGGTACCGATCGGAGAAAACGTGAAACGTTTCAATATCATAACAGGAATTTTATATATGCCCATTTGACAGACTATACAGCAAGCATGTATAATGATGAGAAAATTAGAATTATAAAATTATTTATTTGTTTCTTTATATTATTATTATTTCTACACTCGCGGAAAAAAACGCACCACTTTAAAATGCAGCAAATATAACGAATATTTGAAGTGTTATATTTTGGTTAAATATGATCCAAATTGGATGATATTTTGAGCTCTGAATAGCTGGAAGCTTTCTCTTTACGATCATATAAGTTATCGTGATTCAAAATCGCTTCCACCCCCTGTCACCCTCCAAAGAAATAGTGATGTCAAAAGTATAAAAAAATTTTGCTTCAATTCAATACCAGGCATATAAAATTAATTCATTTTCCTTCAAATTATAAAAAAGCCAAGTGAAAAAAACTCAACCATATCTAGGATATAGAGAAAGCTAGTGATGCTTGGGAAACTCTGTGCAAGAAATATGGGCAATCAACGTACGGTCGCGGATTATATTTATAGCAAAAACTTTATAATTTACGTTATAAAGAGGGATCGATGAGCAATCACGTGGACGCCATGATGCACGTGGAGATGCTGTGGAGTTCAGGTAAGCCACTTGAAGATGAATTAGTGTTGCAGTGCTTTTAATCACACACACAGTTTACCGGAATCATATTCCAGATTGGTCACCGCGCTCGAGGGCCGTGACGAAAAAGATTTAACAATCGAATATGTTACCGGAAAAATCATGGAATACCAATAGAGAAACGAAGTCATATTGTATAAAAAGGCGAAGACGGAAAGTGAATCGGCCAAAAAGTCGACGGAAGAAGGCGCGCAGAGGTATATCGCGTTTGAAACGCGTACCGGTGCCATCAGCGGCTCCGTATGGTTCGTGGACACGGGGGCAACTAATAACATGACGAGTCGGGAGGATTTTTTGAAACTATGCGCACAACGGACAAGATGATATATCGGGCCGACGGATTGCCAGTCAGAACTACGGAAATTGGGGAAGGTTACGTTGTTTGCAGGCTATGTGAGTAAAAGCAGAAAATGAAATTATTGGATTTTGTTTCGTGCATTCCTCAGTTGGACGATAGTTTAATTTCCGTGAAACATCTGACAAAAAACAGATACATGGTGCTGTTCGAAAACAACAAATGCAAGATCTACAAAGACAATGGACTTGTGGCGGAAATAATTAACGATGGAGGTCTCTACAGATTCCAATCCACGGAACTTAAGACAAAGGTTCATGCAGCACGAGAAAAAGCGTGTATTCATCAGTGCAGTGAAGGTTAGGTCATCGGGAACAAACAGCCATTCTGAAGTTTGTGAACAATGAATTTTCCACAGAAATAAAGATTTCCGCTTGTTCAGACAAGGCAACATTGTGAAGAATGTATTAAAGGTAAATTAACGCAATCAAAATTTATAGAAAATACGCCGAGACAAACGGAACCAATGAAAGTGATTCATACAGATGTTTACGGACTCATGCAAACAGAGACGCCAAGCGGAAATAGATACTTTCTGACCCTCATTGACGACTATTCGTGGTTTACTGTAGTGAGAATGATGAAGACAAAAGATCAGGTGGCGATTACAATTAATGATTACATCCCAGCAATGATATCGAGGTTTGGCATAAAGCCGGTAGCGCTGCAGTCGGGTAATGGTAGGGAATATATTTCTCATAAACTAGAAGATTTTCTGCGGAGAGAAGGAGTACAGTATCAGCAGTTCACAGTATCGTACACACCGCACAAATCAAAATGACAGAAAGGAAAAATCGATCTTTGTTAGAAGGAAACAAATGTATGCTCCTTATCGCTGGTTTGGACATTCGCTTCTAGGGGGAGGTAATACTGACAACAACATACTTGTGGAATAGGATAGTAAGCAGATCTCTTGATAAAATACCTTTAGAATTGTTTACATTGCAAAAACCAGATCTTTCACATCTGAGAATTTTTGGGTCAAATGTTTTCATTTTGATTCCGAAAGAAAAGCAGAGGAAAATGGACAACAAAGCCGAGGAAGGAGTTCTGGTCGGATATCACGGTGATACAGCAGGATATCGGATTTTGGATCCGGCAACTGACAAGGTTCGGGTCAGCAGGTCGGTTCGAGTTATGGAGCCAAATCCAGCTAAATCTCCGTCATCTGGCCCGTCATCGGGGGTACGACGAACGAGTTAACTCAACATAGACGAACTAATGGGCTTATCAAGCGGGAGAACTGACGAAAGTTTATTCTTTAAACAAACAAATGATGGTAAATACATCTACATTTTAATATATGTAGACAATCTGTTGGTAACTGCCGAAACCGAAGATATCATCGAAGCAGTGGGGAAGCAGCTGAGTGAATACTTCGAGATAAAAGACCTCGGTAATGTAGGCTACTATCTCGGAATCCATATGGAACGAGAAACAGATGGATTATTCTTGATTATTCAAGGAGCATCAATATTATTATATTATATTATTCAAATATCATCAAGATTTTACAGGATAACGGCCTCCTGAGGCCAAGACCAGTTGCCACGTCGATGGAGATCAGGTTCTTGTCAGCCCTATTGGATGAGTCAAATATACTAGAAGATAACCAAATGTACAGAAAAGTGATGGGATCACTTTTGTATATCGCCACTATCACAAGACCAGACATCGCAAGTGCAGTTGGTTTGCTCTCCCGGCGTGTGGAGCGCCCAACAAATGGAGCTCAAAAAAAAGCCCAACATACCGCTTTCCGAATGGAAAGCGGTAAAGAGGATACTGCGATACCTGGCGTCTACTCTAGACAAAATTTTTACGGCTCTATTCCAAGGACAGCACAAATCTCACCTGCTACGTTGTTGTAGACTGGTCAGATGAAAAAAACGGACAAAAAATCTATCAGCGTGTCGATTTTCGTATTTCTACTCGGTGAAGCAGTCATTGCATGGTCCAGTCGCAAGCAAACTTCGGTCACAATGTTGTCCACTGAGGCGTAATATATAGCAGCCTCATTTACGAGAAAGGAATTGTTGTAGTTACGACGATTACTCGAAGATCTCAAAGTACCAATAACCGGACCAGTCGCCTTCTTCGAGGACAACCAAAATAAATTTGATTGCAGGTCGAGGAGGAGCCAGGACCAAACACATTGATGTTTGCTACCACTAGATTCGAGATCTCCAGAAGAACGGATCATTGATATTAAATATTGTCCTTCTGATCAGATAT
>JABFPK010001320.1:0-12029 GCA_022817445.1 Habroteleia sp. ZL-2020
ATTAGGCACATATCATTGCGTCCTTCCATGTGTGTATTAGACATAAAGGCGGTGGTAAGGAACAAGAGAACGGTCGGGTCAAACTTTTCCTACCATCTGTTTCTATTGCGCGCTGGTATAACGTGTCTTTGGTTTGAAGAATCTGATGTTTTATTCGGGAAGTTAATTAGTCGGCGATGTGATTCATTATATTGAATCAAACGGTCTACTTTTGTAATTATTTTCTATTGTATAATTCAATACGGCTTAATGAAGATGTGCGCAAAGGGAAATTCCTTCCTAAACGCATACCAACTTAAGGTATCGCGTCAACAAAAGTGCTGCGAATACAATCGTGTATCTGTACGTGGAATTTCTCTCTGTACAGCAAAGGTGGTTTTGTCCGAAATTGTAACTCTCTTTTGAACGACACTTGATTCAAACCAATGTTTTGCGTGTCGATAAATTGATCGCTCGAGTAGTTGTTCTTCAAATTGCTTTTCATATTCCTCAGTCCCTCTATCTATCTGCATTGCCTTAAGCTCTCGTCGCGATCCCGCTTGTATGTTTTTCTTCTCCGAGATGGAAATTTGTCACACAATCGAAAGCGGATTAGCTAGCCCCCTCTGGTGGTTGCAAGCGGGTCAATCCGGTTCGATGGCACTTTTAAGCGCGTCTTATAGAAAGTCGAGCATTGACAATCGAAATAGTACATTATCAGCGAAAAGAATCAAGATTCAAAGAGTCGTCATGAGACGCCCCGTGCTCGGTACCAAGCAAGCTTAGAACTCAAAGTTACATTCAAACAAATGTGAAATGAAAATCAAATCGTCGCATCCGCTTTGCGTGTCTCAACGAACGAGCTCGCATTCGCAAGAGCACACCAATCACTAAGTCCGTCTAGGTGAAGACAGGCAAAGTCAATTGATAAACAAAATAAGCACATAACGAAGCAAAGTAAGGATTTATTGAGCCACTTGTGCTATTCTTGCGATTTTATATTTTTCTACTCCTCCCAATCTCGACCTCGTCGACGCATCCTCATCGACCGCAGTCTTCATCGCCAACCTTCATTCAGCCTTATTATTCTTGTTATCCTGTAATGGTTCCTTCTTGGGTGCTACATTTCAATGAGCTGTCTATAACTGTCCTACAGGGAAAATTGTTTCGCATTCGTGCGCACACATTTCTCCAACAAAGGAATATGCTTTGGATTTCAACGAGGATCCTCGGTGAGAGGGTAAGCTAAAGAGAACTCAAATTAAAGGGAAGTTCTGCCCACTTCCTGCGCGATCTTCGTCGATCACCTGCAAGCACCCTAATCTTCTTTTGCTCGTCCTCAAATCTCACTCTTGAAAATATCGTAGACGGTATCGGAATACGAATACTTGATTATCCTCTTCTAACAAGACCCGTTTCTTTTATCTTTTACTTCTTTATTGAGATCCGATCAATATTACGCAGTGGTAATTCATACCGTTGGCTTATGGACCATTGATCTCGTTGTTCAAATTTCACCACTTAGCATGATTGCTTATTTATTGTCGTTACTTGCATACGCATCATATTAAAAAGGGATGTAGGCAAGCAACAGCCGCAAAATGAAGTTGGGAGTAATATAAATTTTACAAAATGTTAATATAAAAATGAATATTATAGTGTAAATATCTATTTCGTCTTGCGACCATATTACCTTTGATAAATACTATTGTGCCATTTAATGCATATTGTAATCAATGTTATGAAATATTAATAAAATGTGTACGGATAATTATGATGAAAGTCGGGTTTCGTTTTATAAACTACGATATATTTTCTGTATATTTTCTTTAATGTTTCACAGTTTGGTTAGATGAATTTGAAAGTTGCAAGCAACCCTATTGCGTTCGAATTCATTATACACTTGTTTTCTATTCAATATTCTTATCCGATTCTCCTTCGAGTAGACTTTGTTATCAATTGCACATAATGTAATATATATTTATGATAGCACTTTGTGAACTTCTATTTCGCTCTTAACGTTGTACCGTACGTTCCAAATTTTGTAAATATGGTAGCCACGGAACTTTTCAAATTATACCTTACAAATATTGAAATTACAAATTTAACGGATCTCGAATAATCATCTTCGATTCTCGAAGACATTCGTAATAGAAAAACAGACGGTAATTTCTTAATAAGTTGGTCAAAATCGAAGCGATATCATTTGATATTATTCGCAGCGTTTCGTTATTTATCACGTGGAATTGAACGTTTTTTTATCTTCATTGACCCATGTAAAAATGATCATGTATGCGTCATATATGCAGCTATAAATGGGAATCCACAAACATATGTCCCATATATACATTTTTACATGAGGAATTTGAAATTCGTGTATATATATTTATATATTCGTACAATACTACCTACGCATTTTATGTGAAGATTGTATATTCGTTCTCATCCTACACTTTTCAGATGAACTTCTTTTATATGTAATTACTCTGTATATAAACGTAGGAACGATATTTGGATATATATTTAAATTTATGTGTCACTTTTAGATTAACAAATAATGACAATGTATTAGATTAATTTGGATTATAATTGCCAAGACCATCAACCGTAGCTATCATATTTGTCATGAAATTTCATCTCCACCATTCCATCGTATGTTATAAGATATAATCTAGTTTAAAGAGTAAGGTGGAACCATATATAAGGGTGGGCCAGACGAAATTATTTTTTTTTTGCTTGGTTTTTAATAGGTTTGTTAACTGATAAATCAATGAATTGTAAATATCTTAATGCAAACTTAATTAGTGTATTCAAATCAAACTTTAATTTTTATTTAAACGTTGTTCATAAAATAGATTTACTAAACCAATTGCCGATGAAACGGAATTTGATTCACCCTAATATATACGCAAGTATTATCCAATTGTGTATTTTCCGCTAATTGTTGATGAATTAAAAACAATTAGTAAACGATTATAGGTGTCTTGTAATCGACCACTGGTGATTCAAAACATGATGTGTATGAAGTTTCAAACGTTTTTTTCTCAACAAATTATCTAACTGATCAATTTGTTTAAGTTAATCATATGTAATATAATTAAATAGAACTAAAGAATTTGTTCTAGTATTATGCGAAATGTAAAATTTAAATATACATTATTATATACATTTTATTAAATATAACGTACCAATTAAAAAAATTTGTTGGAAAAAAACCGTTTGGAACTTTACATTCATAAAACGTGCGGTTTTCTATACAAGCAAAGCTTCTTTTTTTTACATTCGTGAAAGATTGTCCAACCTCAACAGTATATTATTGTTATACTTCATATTTCTAATAGTATGCGGATCGATTACAGCACCCTTTGTCCAAATAAATACTATTACTGTTGTAACTGTTAAATAAATGCATTTCTTATATAGTTTAATTTAGAGTTTATGAATAATCGTCGATCATTGTCAAACACTGTGCTATGGCATTCTGTCGCTACTGTCGCAATCGTGTTACCGCAAATTTTGTCGACAATATTCTGGTACTTTAGCAGCGTCTAACAAATCACTGCTAATTGATTTGTCGCGACCGCAATTCTCATGCCAATATCAGGCCCACTGCGACAATATCGAAAAGAGGCGTTCGTAACAATTTAATAATACTCGTGCGTGCCGAACACATTTAGTAAATCAAACGTTACGATTTACTCATTTTTGCAAAGCTGCATCGGAACGCTGGATCGTTGCGTGATACACAAAATTTCATTGTCGACAAGCCAGACTCAATTAAAAATATACCAATAAAAGTGTATGGAACCCTATTGGCATGTGTATGAAATTCCAAACACTCTTGTCCCAACGAAGTTTTTAATTGTCACTGTTTTTATTTATTTGAATATAAAAAATAATAAAATATCCCATGTAAAAATGAACATATATTTGTTATAAATGTGTCACAAATGTAGCAATATATTTGCCATATATGTAGCCATATATGTGCCATATATAAATTTTTACATGGGTATTTAAATGTCACACCGTGAAAAATATTAAAATGAATACTTGAAATATATTTCATTATATTACATACAATGAACTGAAAAAGTCCTTTTCGTGATAAAAAAAAACGTTTGGGACTTGCATATTGGCACATTGAAAAATAAGGAACGTTTTTTGATCCAGTGCCTCAACGCACTTATTGAATTTTTGCTAAAGATATTTTGCGAATCCCTTTTCTCGATTACTAACAACACACAAATGCTATTCTAGCAAATTTTATCGAATTTAACTGAAACAAGTTTCTAAAACTAAACCTCGTCCTTCGCACTTGAAACTTAACATTTGGTACTTGTAGCGACTATACATATATGTTTACATGTACGCCGTTGAATTGTAATAGCTAAGCCAAATGATAGTTAATTTTCTAACAGCAAACGTTACTGCTGTGATATTTCAATAATGCAAGCATTCGTAATAAGCAAAGCAGTCCGTATGTCTGGTACGTATTGTACAGGACGTTCTGTTGTTTCTGGTATTTCATTATTCATTCGTTTAACGATTCCCGTTCGAAGGGTCGACCTGGAGCGGAATTCAGATCCCCGAGTTAACTTTCCTTTGTCTTGGCTTTGACTAAGCCTTTCCTTTGGCTGTCCATTGCCTGTCATTACCTTTTCCTCGTCTTTCCTTTAGCCTTGCATTGGCAATTGTTTGTTCTTCAGTCATGCATTCAAATTTCCTATATTTAATCATTGAAGTAGGTTCCAAAAGATGTCAGTACCTGCATTTTCAAAAATAGCATCTGTTCTTTCGCGCTCGTCACGCAATAGTTTTGTTTTACTGTTTTGAAGTTTATTTCAATTATTAAATAAAGGGAATTGAAAAATATCACTGAAGAAGAAACTACTGTCAATGCAAGGCTAAAGGAAAGACGAGGAAAAGGTAATTACAGGAGATGGACAACTGAAAAGAAGGTTAAGTCAAAGCCAAGGCAAAGTAAGTCAGGGATCTGAATCCCGCTCCTGGACTGCGAAAGCATTTTCCTGGGCTTTTTCAATCCAAGTTTAGTTCGTACGGTGCGCGACACAAACGCATTCACACGAGTTCAATCTTTTGGCACATGAAAAGCTTCATCGTGCGGTGTTACGGCATTTCGAATACTACACGGAAAGAAGTTTCTGGCAACGGCTCTGCTAGACCTAGAATCACAACGCAACGTACATTTCGACAACAGAACCGTTTTTGATAGCGCTCCTAAATACGCGTAAAGGAATAAAGGGGGCTGCTGCATTTCGTTTATAATACAGCATTTCTGCTAGAAAAATCCCAGAAATCCCAGTGTTTAAGATAGCAACGCTATCACCTAGGGTAGCGGCTGCCCTAATCTTCTTTCCGTGCAGTTACGCGATAGTAAGGCGCGAGAAAACGCGAAGAAATCAAGACTATGGAAACACGATATAGGAAAAGTGTGCGCCGATCCACGCAAAAAGAAACATTTCAAATTGTTAATTAGTTTTCCACGTCATACGATTCGCGTGCATATCTATCGGTGTATATGTATATAGCGAATCGCACAATACACTCGTGTTGTAAGTACGTCACGATGATTATTCAACTCGAAATCGCGAGACTCTCATCTGCTGCTCATTCGCGTAATCGTTTAATTTTAACTGACAACAAATAAGGGTCAAGCGTCGAGATTTTCGCAATTTCGTTCATATTGTTACGCTGGCAATTATGCGGTGTAATGTTACAGTGGTAAATGGTAGGAAATTACAATGCAATAATTTCTTACGGTGAATCTGGTCAAGACATATGGCGTTGAAGTTGTAACTGTAATTGCGGAGGAATCAAAGAAAAATTTAGGTGATACTGGAGTCGCTCTTGATTCTGCTGCACCGAAATTAGTGTCACTTTAAATTCAAATTTTTTGGCAATGAATCGAATTTTATAAAATATATCACGTTATTCTTTGATAACGTTAGAATTGTATTGTAAAAGAAAAATTCATTTTTAGTGTAAAATTTTGGTTGGGTAACCTCCCCCTTTTTTCTGTTAATACGTACTTATTGAAAAAACGGGGGATGTTACCCAGCCGAAAGTTTACAATAAAAATTAATTTTTGTTTCACCATACAATTATCCCATTATCAAAGAATACCATGATATATTTTAGAAATTTCAGTTCATTATCAAACAATTTTAATTTAGAAAGACCCTAACTCCGGTACAGTAGAACTCCTGTATCACCTTAAGAGGATGAACAACGTCTATTATCACGGTGTTAGTGCCTTTTTGATTTGTGTAAAAAATAATTGTACTATGTCATTAGCAGCGGGTGAGTAGCTTGAACTTTAAAATATTAATATCATTTATAAAATAATATTAAGATTTTAAAGATCAATCTATTCTTCCACTGTTAATGAGGAACGTACATCTCATAAAATGACATAGTACACTTTATTTTTTACACAAAAGAAAAAGACGCTATCGCCGTCGTAAAAGCCCACGTAAAAATGTATATATGGGACATATATGGCACATATATAGCTACATTTGTGGCGTATATATGGCATAATATGCCCATTTTTACAAGAGAGATGTTGTTCAGCCTCTTAAGAACTCAAAATTATATTGTATACAATTCGAACAAGTTTCTAAATAATTAATTACAAACTATATCAGCAATCTTTTACCGGCGTGAATTTTAAAGCACCAATCGCCATACGATAAATGGATTCAACGGATGTAACTTGTAACCGACCCAATTACCCTTAAGGCATGTAATATCGAACTAGTTATCCCTGTGTTGTCTATCTCCGATTTGCCAGTGCAGCAAAGAGTTCAGTCAATCGAAGCAAGCGCTTGATTGAACTTTGTCTTTGTTCTCACGACACACACTAGCAAACCATGGTTACACATCGTCATTGTCCTCTAACAATTATCACTGTAATCGTACAAAGAGTCGTTCCAGCCTGGAGACGATTGTCCCGCTTTCAAGCCGTTGGAAGTGGCGCGTCGATCGTTCTAGCCGCTTCTCGGGATTCAATGTTGCAAGGCGCACGCATTGCGATATCGCTGCGATATGTCACAGTGTATATAACGAATTCGAACGCTTGACGATCCGTTCTCAGCACCAAATAAGAGTCCAGTGTATTCGGCGAAGCGTTGTTGTCGGGTTGAACAAGGTTCGCTACCAGAAACAGTCACTGTTGGCTGATTCCGACTGATGTTCGACGCGGCGACACCAGCGCCACATTAAATAATATACTTATACGATAATCATATAATATAGACGTGCAGACCGAGACCTTGACAGCCAGGTCATGTCGATGGCGCGACTGGATTTCCTCTTTCTTCAGCATCGAGCCAGATTAACGGCGGACGGAAATCGTGATCGCCGGTAGCTGCGATCGATTCGTGGCACGCCAAACGAGTTTCTAACCGCACAGTCGACGCGCGAAATTGCACGATGTCGCGACTGTTTTTAGTCCAATCAGTGTACTTCGACTTGATCTTGTTGCGAAATTTCAGCCTGCGCTGCGTAAACTATAACAATGATTAATGTTCCGTTAAAATAATCGACAAGGGAAAAGCAAACCTCGTATTTTGTATGTGGGACCCCCGCGTCGATACCGCGGGCACCTGCATTATAATTATTACAACAATAAACCGCACTATGCTCTAAATCAACGTGTTTACAATTATTTGACGCCGCCAGCTTGTCAGATTTCGAAATATTGATATAAGGACGTAAATATTTCGGTTAACGTTCATTGCTAATTGTGTAAGTTGCAGTGATATCGAGACGAATTTGCGAGTTTGACATGTATCTAAAATATTTCGGCTGCTGTTGCGTTTATACATTCGTCTTGCAATTATAGAAATACAGTTTGAAGTGTAATTTGTAAGACAATTAGTGACGCTTTTATCTAACGAAGATAAAACCATGACAGGCTTTAGATGATAAGAATGTTGCTGTTTAATGACATATTTTGAATGGATTCTCGCAAAACAAAATTTGTATAAAAGAGTTACGAGATTTGATTATGTTTATAATTTTAGAAATTGATCAATATTTTCAAAGAATTTGCTATTTGGAATAATGAATATCCAATTTTATATATCTATTACAATAACGTCATATAATTGGCGTGCACGATATATTGTAATTATAACATCGCGCAATTATGTCGTCATTATTAGGAATATAATCACTATACAAAATCGCTTTGATACCACTGCAAGTTGTGTTAATGATACAAGTTCTCTTCTGGTACACTGAGAGAAAAATATACCAAAAATAATTAAATTTCTACTATGAAAGTCTTCCAAATTGAGGCAAATTGAAAATATCTGCAAAATATCTTTGCAGAAATAATATTTCTTTCAAGGTTCACTTGCTAGAAGTTTGAATGTGTCTGTAAATGTCAGTCAGAACTAATCGTACCCATGTAAAAATTAGCATATATGTGTCACATATATATGCGTGCTAATCCATATATGTGTCACATATAAATGCGTACTACTCCATACATGTGTCATATATGTGCGTGCTAATCCATATATGTATTAGCTCACATATGTGTGCCATAAGTGTCATATATGTTACTATATATATGCCATATGTGTCATATATAAATTTTTACATGGGTAGTAATTAACCAATCTTTTTAGAAAAGTTTGAAAAATCTTTGAAATAGCTAAACATGCTATCAAAAGATTTTGAAAACGTTGGGTCTAACAGACAGTTTCAGACTTTTGTCAATCTTTTTCAGAAATGTCATTTCTATAAAGGTACCCATGATATACAGCCGACCATACTTCAATATTTGTTTAGACAAACATTTATTATTATCTTTTACGAGCACAGATCGTCGAGTTGTCATATTAATATTTCCAGAACTGATAAAGTGTATTGTGAATAACTGTCCGTTGTGTCAGTGTGTTTAAATTACGCCTTTGCATGTATTGACAATTCGTATTCTATGTCTATCCCGTATCACCCTCGGTAAAGCCCGCTTATTTTATTTCGCTCATATACTATTGTCCAAAACAATATTTATGCCCAAATACACAAGCATTCGAATATTTTTCTTTGAGAACATTTGTACTCGAGTCGTTCATTTTTATTAACTCATAACTTGTTTGCGCACCGCGGTCATTTATTCTCTTCGCGTAAGTGATATAGTTGAATTCGCGATATTCAATTTACCACCGAGCATTGACAATTTGTAAAACGACCATTCTCGTCGCAACGAGTGATAAGCTCGACGAAAACAAAACTGTAAGTGCATTTGCTGGAAGTAAATGATGATGTAATATTTTGACGTGTTGCGCACTTGTGTTCAATCGCTTGTTTACTTGCAGATAAAGGTAGATCTATCTTAGATTTGATATATTTGGTTTGCGCATGCGCGCCATCAGTATACCATGGCTCAGAGGCGCACGTGAATATTGAGGTTAAAAATCCGAATAGTTTGAAAATTGTGCTCGGTTGCAAAGTACCGGAAAAACGGAAACTTCTTTTCCCCCCCTCATTTAACTGACTTCCGCAAAGATACGCTGACTTTTTAGTTGTCATTACTCGCTCCCCATTCCATGTTCTTAAACATTTATACGCAGCGCACTCCTTGCCGTCGTTTTTCCAGGGTGCAATGACGCGCGGAATAAAGACTGTAAAGTAAATTCTCGTGTAGATAAGAAGTGCATAATTTGATTAAAAGTTTGCCTTTGAAGAGCATGCGCGTTTTGTCTCAAGTGATTGAATTATGTGAAGTAATTAAGAAGATTTTTACTTCCGCAATCAACTTTTTTGCTTTTAGCTCGCGCTTATTAGTTTCGCCATATTTGACCCGAAAGTTGGCGTTTCGGAGCTGAATAAAGTCCCCTCGACAGCAATAATTGCCCAGCGAGAAGGCAATCCAACAGTTAAACGATGTTACAAACTCTAACGACTTTAGCACCTTGGACCAGGCTGCGTTAAGATCGCATTATACTAAAATATCTCCAGTCTTTCATTATCCCGAAACTGACTTCGTTTAGTCCTTTGTCAATGCACGCAGGAACCATCGCGCCTCCGTAAACAGGATCCCGATCTGGGAGGCGCCGGATCAAGGTCTGTAATTTATCGCTAACTCGATTCTCACGACGAATTCAATTGGCTGCGTCTGGACGACTCAACAGCCGCTTTGTTTTACCGTTTTATCCGTCACTCGTGCTGGTTCTTGTCATTTTTAACTTCATTTTAAAATATTGCATATCCTTTTCTTCTGTTTCAGCTGTATACAGTAGAAACCCGGACTTTGGACTAGACAATTGCATTCTAAGCGAAATTCGAACTCGGTAGGAGAGGCTCTCTCCCTCAGCGACAGCAGTAATGGGTAAACAGAACAGTAAACTCAAACCAGAAGTGCTCGAAGATCTCAGACAGAACACTGAGTTCACAGGTAAATTGTATTTCAACTTCTTCCTCGCACAACAAATACAATTTAACTTGCTCGAAAGAACTATTATCAATGTGCTCCATTCAGCACAATTGCCACTAAAGGCTTTGAAATGCAAATTCAAGTGCTTGCCGATAAAATCAAATAAAGTAGATCATAATAGTAAATACAGTTTTATCTTGTGACTGATAAGTTGGGACAGTTTGCAAGAATATTTTGGTGCAAAATGAAAGGTAATTCTAATAATTTCAGATAGAATAATGTTTAACTGAAACGAAAACTTAACGACTTTGTCAGCAATAAAAACTATTTTTATAAAAAGTAAAATATATTTATATTATTAGAAGTATATTTAAATTACACTAATGCTAATTATTTATTTATTATCAATTTACGGATTATCACTCAGAAAAATATTTCTGAGTGATAATATAATATAATAATAATTCAAAAAACATAAAGAAAAATCATGTTGGCATAGATATTGCTCAAACAATTATAAATAAATGATTGCTACTTTTTGTTCTTTCGTTATATTTTTTTATTATAATTATAAAGATTCAAAGAGTCTAATTTCATAAATTGTAAATATATTTTAAATTTAAATTTTCTGTTAAAAATCACATTATCATAAAGATATTAATTTAAAATAATATATTAATAAATTGCTTAATATACATATATTTATAAATACGAGAACAATAGAATCTTTGTATTTTTTGAATAAAATGTTCAATAAGAATATTTGCTAGAATATAATTATTTATTCATTTTGCAAATTTTACTCTTAACAATTCAAAACGTTCTTTAACAATTTAGCAAATCTTTATCTAACTACACGTATACACATTCTTGAAAACACTGCATGTTAAAAGAAATATTCCACTCTTTATTATTCATTTTCTCATATATAATAATATAGTTTTTACATAATTAGACAAACAAAACTACCCCATTAAGGCTGTAGTTCGTTCTACTGCGGAAAATAAACATGGGAGCATTTTAATTAAATTTTTTTTCCTTTTGTTTCAGATGCAGAAATACAAGAATGGTACAAAGGATTTTTGAAGGACTGTCCTAGCGGGCACCTGAGCGTGGAAGAGTTCAAAAAGATATATGGAAATTTTTTCCCGTATGGCGACGCGTCTAAGGTAAGACTGCTTTTTAATCCATATTTAAATTTTTAATTTTTTTTCGCAAACTAATCCGTGTCACCTATTTACCCCGTCCACCAAGAAAAATTGATTTTGCCATCCACTCAGAAAAATATTTTATTATGTGCAAATAAATAATTTGGTTGGATATATTTTGTTGACCCAAACAAAATTTTTTCATTGACATAACAAAATATTTTCTTTTGAATATTAAATTTTATTAAACAATAATAGAGCGGATATTTAATATTTTCTTGATACTTATACAATATTTTGTTTTATATTTCTAAATATTTTTTTCAGCAAAAAACATATTTATTAAGAATTTCTATTTATTACATATGTTTTAATTTTTTATTTATTTATTGAATATTCATTAAATATTTTTTAAATATTTGGCATTATAAGGAAAGTGAAAGATTATAATAAACGCCATATATGATCAATAGCCCAGTGGTTAAAGC